>PVIH01001089.1:0-262762 GCA_004025045.1 Sigmodon hispidus | reverse complement strand
CACTGCCTATCAAAATCCCAACACAATATTTTTTGGACCTTGAAAGAACAATACTCAATTTCATTTGGAATAACAGGAAAGCCAGAATTGCCAAAACAATTTTACTCAACAAAAGAACCTCAGGAGGTATCACCATCCCTGACTTCAAGCTATACTATAGAGCTACAGTAATAAAAACAGCCTGGTACTGGCATAAAAATAGACTTGTGGACCAATGGAATAGAATGAGGATCCAGACATTAACCCAAAAACCTATGAACACCTGATCTTTGACAAAGAGGCCCAGAACATTCAATGGAAAAAAGATAGTATATTTAACAAACGGTGTTGGCATAGCTGGAAGGAAGTGTGTAGAAAAATGCAAATAGATCCGAGCCTGTCACCCTGCACAAAACTCAAATCCAAGTGGATCAAAGACCTCAACTTAAACTCAGCCACTTTGAACTTGATAGAAAAGAAAGTGGGAAATACACTTCTTCAAATTGGCACAGGCCACCACTTCCTAAATATAACACCAGTGGCACAGGCACTAAGACCAACAATCAATAAGTGGGATCTCCTGAAGCTGGGAAGCTTCTGCAAAGCCAAGGACACTGCCAATAGGACAAAACGCCAGCCTACAGAATGGGAAAAGATTTTCACCAACCCTACAAGTGATAGAGGATTGATCTCTAAGATATATAAAGAGCTCAAGAATTTAGAGTCCAAAACCCTGAATAACCCTATCAAAAAATGGGGTATAGATTTAAAAAGGGAATTCTCAGCAGAGGAACTACGAATGGCTGAAAGGCACCTGAAAAAGTGCTCTTCATCTTTAGCCATCAGAGAAATGCAAATCAAAACAACTTTGAGATACCACCTAACACCTGTCAGATTGGCTAAGATAAAAGGCACAGATGACAGCCTATGCTGGAGAGGATTCGGAGCAAAGGGAACACTCTTCCATTGTTGGTGGGAGTGTAAGCTTGTTCAGCCACTTTGGAATGCAATATGGAGGTTTCTCAGAAAATTGAGAATCAATCTCCCCAAGGACCCAGCAATTCCACTTCTGGGTGTATACCCTAAAGAGGCACATTCACACTCCAAAGGTATTAGCTCAACTATGTTCATAGCAGCATTATTTGTAATAGCAAGAACCTGGAAACAACCTAGATGTCCCTCTACTGAAGAATGGATTAACAAACTGTGGTACATCTACACAATGGAATACTACTCAGCAGTAAGAAAAAACGATATCCTAAAATTGACAGGCAAATGGATGGATTTGGAGAATATCCTCCTGATCGAGGTATCACAATCTCAGAAAGATAAGCAGGGGATGTACTCACTCATTAGTGGACTATAAACAAACAAACAAGTAAAAAAAGCCAAGCATGCCCAAGCGGCAAACCACAACCACTGAACAGCTTGGGATCAGAAACACCCTGGACTGACCCTTCGGACCCCACTCCAACTATAGGAATACCAGACTCATTCTTGAGGGAGGGGGGACAAAACTGGATTTGGTCAGGAGTGGAGACTGATCCAAGCATTATTGGGTCAGTGGAACCATAGGACTGTCTGCTCCCTGCCCAGCGAAGGGAGGGGGAGTTGCAGAGAAGAGAAATGTCAAGATGTGGTGGGAGGGGGAAGGGACCTTGAATGAGGATATACAAGGATGAGAAAAAAAAATTTCAGAGAGAAAGCTGAACATATAGTAAATATATGTGTAGCAATCTTATTTGCATTACCACCCTTGATAAGCCATGCTTATGATTCTTATCCTGTTCATAGTTATTGTTAACTTTTCCTCATTTTAAATTCATGTTACTGTTTTTTTGTTAAATACAAAATAAAGAAGGAAAAAAAAAGAAGTAGATATGTGTCTTGGGTAAGCATGTGCTTATTGATGAAGGACAAATGTCACTGCCAATTTCTCTCAATAGAAATGTCTGTAATTTTTCCTTTCTCCCATTTCCTGAAAATATAGAGTGAAGTTCATAAGTTAAATGGAAACATGATGCAATTACCTCATAATTTCAAAAAAGACGTATCTTGTGTAATAACGTCTGTTACTCAAAAAAGAGAGAAATAATAATGACTTATGAGATACTTATTTTCAAAAACTAAAGTCAGTGGAACTAAAACCTACAAAAGAAAACTTTAAAATTCACTTGGAGACATAGTAAAGAAAACTCAGATTGACATTTGCAAGTGTATCTACCAACCAAATGCATAGACTTTTGATTCAAAGGACAGGAGTCAGTGAATGGAAATTCAAGAAATATAAAGTGACTACGACTAAAAACAATTTTAAAGAACAGGATTAAAATCATAAGCAGTGATTATACTTGTAGCCTTAGCTAACTGGAGGTGGAGGGAAGCAGTGTTACTGAATAATAGCTGTTCAGTTCCCCACCTAGACAAAACAGTAAGACCTTGTCTCAAAGATCATGTACTGATTGTTGTAATGAGAGACATTGGCAGGTTTGGGCAGGGTACCCAATGGTGGGTGAGGGAGACACATCAGGAAAGCAGCCATTATAAACGGGAGCCTCAGCAAAGATTCACTCGCAGGTGGTGCTTACATGAAAGCTTTATTATTAAGGGGAGGTAGCAAGAAGAAAGGAAAGTGGGCAGGGACTAGAAGAAGGAGAAGAGGAAAGGAAAGACAGAAGAGAGGTGCATGCAGCCATTAGCAAGAGCAGGGAGAGAGGGAGGGAGGGTGATTTTTCTCTTAAAGTGGGCTTTGCATAGGATGGTGTCAGGATGCTGAGCAGAGTATTATTTGCTTATTGGCCAGGACTCCAAGAAGTGGATCTGAATGCTAACACTGATATATGCCAAATGCTGAAGGTCCTGGTGTTAGTGTCAGTCAATCAGGGGTCTGATGGTCTTGTGAGTGGGCCAATTACTCATGTTCATTAAATGTTGTCTGTAGGCCAGGCACATCACACATATTTTCTCATTTAACAGCAAAGATGCAGCATTGAGATAAGTAAACCAAGTCTCTCTTGCCTCAGTTTATATAATAAGAATGCAGCAAAGACCACGGAAGTAATCTCAGCCAGCTGTCCTCATGTCCTATGGAGAGAAATGCACATTTCAGTGGTAAATGACATCTCTGCATATAGATGAGCATTTCCTTCCCACTTGGACTTTTAGAGAGCTCCATGAAAGGAGAGCAGTGTGAGCACCATTCTTGTTTCTAGGAATATGCACAAATTCTATTCATCACATTTGGATGCCTTTCCTCACTATAGAAGAAATTGATTGGGTCTCCATTTCCACATGGGCTGGAGACCAGCCTGGGGCTTCAGGTCCCCAGAGGATGTGTGGAGTTGGTAGGGGGAGAGAGGGAGTTGGATACCATCTGAGGGGGAATCAGGTTGGCTGCCAGCAGCCTATAACTGAGAAAGATTACACTGTTTATACTATATAGTTGTGCATAGGATTAAACAGGAGACAAGGGGGATGGGAGCTGAGGTGTGACTTGAGATCAGGAGTTGAGGATTCTATCATTGACCTTGATAATAGATACGGGTCTTATGTTAATGGAAAGGCCACCAGTTTTTCTAGCTGGAGATAAGAAGAATGACTGATTTATCAAGTTACTTTCCTCAAGCTTCCAAAGGAATGGAGAGACACTAAACTAAAGTTTCTCAGTCTTACCATATGGGCCTGTTCCCCTCATTAAGATCATGAAAGGGAAGGTCTTGATGTCTTACTTTTTTCTCACTGTATTGTACCATTATAGTTTGTCTGTATTTATTAATTGACCTCCTGCCTTTAACAGCCTCAGACTCTCGATCTGAATTGTGGCATTTCATCCGTGGTGTCAGGTATGTGTCTAGAAAATCTCTCACATTCCTGTTCTAGAGGTAGTTAGGAAGGCACAATGGAATTCTTGGTTTCATGGTGGTGGAGAGTTTTTCCTAAAGAATTATTTTGATTAGAGGGGCCATCATTGTATACATTTTTATCCTTTTACCAAAGCTCAAGCAGAATTTCCCAAAGGGAAAGGCATTAATATTGAGAATCATTGAAAATGAAAGAAAAAAAAGTCCTGAAGAAGTGTGGTCTGCAATGCAGAAATGCTGGAAATTTGTCACCCAGCCATATTGTCCATGCCACACATGTTTCCAAATGTTTCTGCTCAGAACATGTCTCAGCTCTTGGAACTAAATCTAACATTTACCTGATGCTATAACAGGGCACTAGATTTAGTAGGTCCTGAGACCTTAGTACAATGGACTCCATGATGGAAGTCTACCATTCAGACTATAAAACTCAGCACATAGGCAGCACCATCTGCCAAAAACTAAAACAAAGATCTAATCCATCAAAGTTCATAGTTATGGAAATGTTTCTAAATGTACTAACCTTGATTTTTGGCTTCTGTAGTTCTGCTTCTGGTTAACTATTTTTGTTAAATGAATTATGTCAAACTAGAATATGATTTTTAAGCTTAAAAGCTCACCCTGAGAAAGGCTTAGGGCTATACTAGGATCCCAAATACATACTTACTGTAGCCAGTAGCTGACTTAAACCCATGTCCAAACAGTCTTCTCTGGTGAATACCTCACAAGAGTTGCTTCATTTATAGTATGTAAATAGAAGCTTTAATATTTGCTAACTTTACAGATATGTAAGTAGAATAATCATTTAAAAATATTATTTATACTTATTGGCTTAAATTATATATTTCTAATATGTTCCATTTTTGCTTTTAATTTTATGTATGTCTTTATAAGGTCAACTTTCTGCATCCAAGAATTACTTATTGGAAGTTCCAAACAATGATAAAGTAATCTCTCTTTAAAATTATGTCTTTAATGAACATATATACTTTCCTTATTTCTGTTTCCTGTTGTCATATTATTATCTAGTCCAAACTGGCCTGAAGACCACAATCCTGACTCAGCCATGCAAGACCTGGGATGATAGATGGGTACCACTACATTAAGCTCATACTTTTTTAAAAAAAATTGTTCCCTACAATAGAGTAAAACAATTTTCCACATCATTTACCTTGCACCTGGCTTGAATTCAGAATTACAAGTCATAAGAAATTATTTTGAATGTCTATATGTGATATGTAGGGACTCAAGTACTCTTTAGACCTACTGAAACCAGTCTCCTATAGGTATAGAAACATAGGGTTGTGTGACACACTTTTTTTGGACAGACATGAAAAAAAATATGCTCACCCCAGATAGGGAACTGACAACAAACAGATCAAAGTACAGTTATCATCAATATCCAATGTGGGGAGCCACTGAGTTACATTGGGGTGACTTAAAGGGTTATAGGTGGGGGTGTTACTTACAGGTGCAGAAACGACACAAAAATAGCATTGCCAAGGCCCACTCCAGCATGGGTGACAGCTCATCCAAACTGGAAAGCTGGAGCACATTGCACTGCCTGCAAGCAGCTCAAGCAGGCTGAACAGTGTCCTTCTCAAGGGTCTCAGCTGATCAGAGCCTCTTCCAGGAAGCTGGGCTTTGATTTCTGTATGCATTTCAGTTGGTCTCAGCTTTCTAGCTGGCTGCTAGGCTTTCCAGAAAGTGACTCTCAAATGTCTTTATTGCTTCTTTACTCTTAAGGATGTAAAAGACTAGTGAATCTGGTCACTTTCAGGGACTTCCTGCAAGTATTTTGTGTTCTTTACTTCTGGCCATAAGGAGTGTCACTGGGAGATGGAATGTTTTAATCTCAGAGGAAACTGTTACACAATTGTCCTAGTTAGGGTTTCTATTGCTGTGGAGAGCACAGGACCACAGCAACTCTTATAAAGAAAAACATTTAATTCAGACTGACTTCCAGTTTCAAAGGTTTAGTCCATTACTGTCATAGCAAAAAAAAAAAAAAAAAAAAAAAAAAAAAAAAAAAAAAGGAAACAAAAACATGGTGGCATGAAGGCATGTATGCTTCTGGAGAAGGAGCCAAGAGTTCTTCTGATCTACAGTTAACAGGAAATAAACTCTCTTCGTCTGAGCATAGCTAGAGAAAGGGAGACTACAAAACCCACCCTCACAGTGACACACTGCTTCCTACAAAGCCACACCTCCTAATAGCGTCTTTCCCTTTGGGGCCGTTTTATTTCAAACCACCTCAACTCTCAATATAAAGACACATACAATGAAGAAAAGTCTGTAGTGGCCTTGAAATTTCCACGAATGTCCAGTTATTCCTCTCAGCTCTTTAAGAATAACTGCAACTAGTCATTTTAATCTTTTTTTCAGTTCATTGTTTACTACCTAATTTCTATAGTTTTTTCTTTTTCTCTATTACAAGCAGTACTTCAGTGTACATCTTGGACACATTTTCTCTTCTTATAAATTAACTACCTCTGTAAGGACTGTTAATATTGTCAAGCATGTCATTTATAACTATTAAAGTTACTGTTTCAGATTCTATTTATTTTACCTAGCCCAAGAAATAAGTTTCCATTTTTGTATACGCTGGTTTCCTGCTGCCCTGGAATTCTTGAATATGGCTGATAGAAAAAAGTTTTCTAAGTAGAAGAAATACCAAAGGAGTAGAACTAAGGTTATCAGGATAAATACACTTTTAATAGGTTAGTTTCACATGAGAAAAACAACTTTCCAGAGCCTGGACAAAAAACACAAATTCCCTTTAACCATTTTTAAATAGATACAGTTAATTACAGAATACTAATAATAAAGTAAAAGTATGATTTGGATTTAAGATTTCCCCCAAATCAATTGATGGGCACTTTGATAAAAATAAATATAATAATAATGTTTTTCTGCTAAGGTAGCACTCAAAACTATCTCTGATCCTGTAAGATCAGCACATGTGTTGGTATTTGGTAATGAGAAAAAATATTTTTGAAGTAGGATGTAATGTGGTAGTTAAGGATTTCACTGAGCAAGGGCCTATACCTGAGTTCACACTCTGCATTCTTCAGGGACTGCTTCTGAATCCTGGAATAAAAAAAAAATCACACAACTTTATACTCTCAACTTTGAATCACCTTTTATATTATTGTTTATTTGTATCTGTGAGTGTATGTGCACAGGTTCACGTGGGCCACCTCATATATGTGGCCCTAATCAGAGGATAACTCACAGGAGTCAATTCTCTCTCTGCACCATGTGGGGCCTGGGAATGGAACTCCAGCCATCAGGCTGGGAGGCAAGTGCTTTGATTTGCTGAACCAACTCACATGCCCCAAGTATATTTTTAAAGATAATGGCATATGAATTTCAATTCCATTTATGAGGATTTAATAAATAAACATATGTGAAATGCTTTGAATGAGGGCATTCAGTACAAAGCCTTCATTTACCATCTAGTAAGGGAGCCAACGGGTTACTGCAGTCTGGCTATAGAGACAGAGGGAAATAAGGACTTCCAGGTCAGTAGAACTGAGCAGGGGAAGTGTCATCAACAGGCACAATGACAGCCTGTGGGATGGTCCCTCCTTTTGAATGATATACAGAAGTGTTCCAGAGAGAGAGAGTTGGAGAACCCTCCAGATCCATCTTCGTGCTGACAGAAACACAGAGAACTTTGACTGTTCCATGACCTGGCCAGCTGCATGTGTTTTTTTTTCCCCTTGAAGGCTTGAACCTAAGATGGAGGCTTGAACATTTCCAGGCACTGATAAAATTGTGTAAGTTATTTCCCAAAGCGTGGAAATATGAAAGTATGTTGCTCAACCATAGAAACTTGCCATGGCTCTGAGCCATATTTCTTAAATCCTCATATGGACTTTGAACTGATCCCCCGGTGTTTACTATTTCTTTCTTCAGAATCTCAATTGACCTCATCTTCAAATGGTTTGGCAAATCCATTTCAACAATTCCCTTGCCATCCATCTTGGGGCAACTCCAACCTGAAACTCAGAATACTAAGACTTAAGGGATAGTGAGAGAGGAGATCCTTTTAGACAGACAGGAAAGAGTCCATCTCACCCAGGTGCTTCGGGGACCTCCAAACAGTTTGACAGGGCTGAGATATGAGGAATAGTTGAAAGAACAGCAGGATGTTAACACAAGATGAATTTTCAATCCAAGAGTTTGACTTTATCCTTAGGCTAGAATGTACACAGTATCTAGGGAAGAGATTTGATGAGTGTTCAAAATGAACAGTGTAATAAACTGAGTAATGAAACTCTACATGTGGAAATGTAGAAAGTAAAATTTTAAGTAAAAACATAATATTCTGGTTGACTGTCATTGAGAGATAGCAAAAAATATGGGTACAGCATGATCTTCCTAAACTACTCTGATGGCTGGCCATCTATGCTTTTCCACTTACTCTGCTACCTTGAATCAGTAACTTTAATTTTCTTTCTTTTTTTTTCTTTTTTCTTTTTGAAGACAGGGTTTTACTGTGTGACACTGCTAGCTGTCCTAAACTCACTTTGTAGACCAGGCTGGCTTCAAACTCACAGAGATCTGCCTGCCTCTCCCTCTGCCTCCCAAGTGCTGGGATTAAAGATGTGCACCAGCACCACCTCTACCACCACCCAGCTTAACTTCAGTTAACTTCAGACTAATGTAATTGAGATTACTTTACTATTATCTAGTTGGCCATCACTTGCCTGGGGAAAGAACCAAATGGTATAATAAATAGAAAGAACTTTTGCCATGTGTTTAGTGTTTGCATTAGAGCAATAAATAATAAAGTAAGCATTTCATTAATTTTTTTAAAGTAAGCAATGTGGTTTAGAAACCTAGATTCTAGTCAGGCTTTTCATCTCAAAATTTCCACCTATTAGTTGTTTACTATGAAAAGTTATTTACTTGATACCTTGGTTTGTAGTATTTATAATGTTGGTGAAAATTTATCTCACCTCAAAGGGAAAAGTGTTTACACTAAATATGAGTGCCACACCCAGGAACACAGATTCAGATTTCCCTAATTAACTGTGGCAGAGAGCACACAGACTTCTATTTATTATTCTTTTAAGAATCACAAATCTGGTCAGACTGCCAAGGTAACAGGGCCAGGGAGGAAGGGAGGCGACCCTGAAGGACTGAGAGTGGAGGAAAGAGGCGACCTTGAGGGGTGGGTGGTGAGTGAGGAGGGGGACTGATCAAGAAAGAGGGTCAGCGGTAGAGGGTGACAACCCTGGAGGGCAGTGGGAGGGGATCCAGACGAAGTCACCGGAAGTTCGACCTAAAACACAGCATGTTTTGTGAACCTAAAACTAGGATTTAACTTATCTAGAGGAATTCAGAAATCCCTAGAAAGGGAGAGGCGGCATTGCTGAGCCTGATTGTTCATGGCTATCTCAGGCAACATAGGTCTTGTCTCAGAATTTAAAAAGGAAAGAAAGGAAATCAGGTAGAGACCTGAAGTTCAACTGCGAATTAGGAAGAACTGGCCTCAGACTTTGTAGCCCAGGCTGGCTTCCAACTCAGAAGTCTTCATGCCAAGTGCTGGGATTACAGGTGTGAACCACTACACCCAGCTACTTTCTGCATCAAAGAGAAGTTTTTTTAGTAGGGATGTAGTTGAATTTACCTCAGTAGTAGAACTCTTTGCTTAGCCTGGTCAAGGTCCTGGGTTCCATGCCCAACACTGCATAAATAATAAATAAAAATATAATATTAGCTCCAATGTGATATTGGTCTCAAAAGCTTTATGATAATAAAGATGACATTTTCATTTTAAAGAAAAAAATCACAAATCCAATCCCAGTACTCAGGAGGCAGAGGCAGTTGGATCTCTGTGAGGACAGCCTGGTGAGTTTCAGGACAACGATGGATACACAAAGAAATCCCTGTGTTGAACCCCCCCAAAAATCATAAATCAATATATTTGTCAAATACTTTGCTGGGCAGCACAAGTAGACAGGTTTTAGTAGCACTGGAAAACTCTGTTTCTGTCCCTGATACTAGCTGATGGCTTAGCTTTGGGTCTAGTGGAAACAGTGGTCTATAAGAATACATGTCAGATTGTTTCCCTAATAGTCAAAAGGTTGCTAGGTCACACACAGAGAAAGACAATGAATAGCTACTAAGAGGACTGAAGAGAGGCCAAGATAATCTGGTTCTGGGTCTGCAATATTCCAACTTTCTACTATCATAAAATTCTAATTAGTCATTCAGCCTTGTATACTCTTCAACACAGGTGTGGCCTTTTTCTTCTGGAAACTTTGGTTTTCAGAAAAATGAGCATAACAGCAACTTTCTGGCAGTGTCAGTGTAAGAAATAGGTTATGTAGATAAAGTGCTAGATCATTAATTAATATAGACAAATGTTTATAGGGTGTATGTACCAAGATGTAGATATAGTAGTAAATAAAACAGATTGGAATGAATCAAGTGGCTCCCTCATGGATCTTATTTTCAAATAACAAATAATAATGGTTATCTAGCTTAAAGGTTTATTAAATAGTGTATCTGTTTTACAAAGCATTTTTCTTAACAACTTTTGTGGCCCTAACCTAAATCATTTCTATTACTTTTCTTAAAGAAAAAGAACACAGCCCACAAACATTTAGGGTGATAATATTTTGGCTATAATTATAGAGACATTCTGACAGAACTCAGACATTGAAAAAGACACCAGAGATTGTGAAGAAGAAATACAAGTTAGAGACACGTTAACTGTTAGAACTTTGAATTATTTCACCACTCGTATCTCCAGCACCTGATGGAAATCTTCCTAAAAAATTATACTGATAAGCCTATTTGTTTATGCCACCATAAAATATGTAAGCAACAACTTGGGTGATGGAGATATACTCATAAATCACAAGGAGGGTGTTCACGTAGCTTCTATGAAGCTCTGGATGGGCTCAGGCCTCAGGATATAAATAGCACATGACCAGCACTATTGTCATGGCCGTAGGTAGGAGGAGTCGTAGTTCAAGGTCATTCTGAGCTACGTACCAAGTTAGACGGGAGGCTGGTCTGCATGAGAGTGTCTCAGAAGAAACCCTTTGGGATTATTGGTTTTCATTTTAGAAAATACGCAATCATCAGAGCTTCAGAATTTATTTTATTACATCAAATGCCCCAAACCCAACAGAGACTGTGTTAAAGGTATAGTTGGAGGTAGTTCATCAAAAGGTGTAAAATGAAGACTCTGATGACTTCTGGGTTCGCTAATCAGAGATAGGCCTTGGTTGCTAGGCAACCTAGTCCCACTTATTCCAAGAAGCCAGGGAAGTGGCCACTAACTTCCATCAACCTGTACAGAGAGTTAGTTTTGTTTAGTTTTGACCTCATCTGGTAACAGATAGGGAATATCTTCAATGATGACGTTTAATTCATCCTCCAGGTACTCGCTGGCCTTCAGATAGCATTCGGGTTAGGAGGGCAACTCCTTTCTTGAACCAGGAAAACGCCTACCAGGGAAGCTCCGCCCACTCAGGGAGTCCAACTAGCTCTGCCTTCCGGAAGTTCTCGCGATCGTCGAGGCGACGCAGGCTTCGCAACTTCCGGCTGCCTGCCACCGGCTCCTCGGCGATTGGCCAATTACCACGCCGGGGAGTGACGTGCTGTCTTGGACTTGTGTACCCACGTGTGGCGGTGCCGGGAGGTACCGGTGAGCTGCGGGTCGCCTTTCGGGGTTCCAGAGAGGAAGTCCCTGCTACATCATGGTGAGAAAGCCGCGGTGGTGCCGGCGGGAGCCAGCGGGTTCCGGTTATGTCTGTGTTTGCAATTCCTGCCGGCTGCCTTACACATTGGCTGCGCGGCTTGGTGCCCCCAGACCGGTCACCTTCTTCACCCTGGGTGCACTTTGGAAGGAGACGAGATGGTTTCCCCTTTGCAGAACCTCGGGAGTTTACAGTTTTGAAGGTTTAGGTCAACTTAGTCCCTGTGACACTGAAGGTCCGCCCCCTGCTTCCGGAGTCCTCATAAAACCCGGTGTTGAAGAGTAAATACCTCATAAAACCCGGTGTTGAAGAGTAAATAAGAATGTATCAAGGAGTAATGGGTCTAGACATCACTTGTCTGCGTCTTGATTTTATTTTCTAGTCAGTAGAGGAAATGTCTGTCTTCCCTACATTTTTTTGTGGCAAGCTCCTCGTCCTGTTAGCTCAACTTTTTTTTTTTTTTTGGGGGGGGGGGGAGAGGGCCCCCGTCCCAGAGCACCTGTTATAAAGGACTTAAGGCATTTGCACTTGACCACGTTTGATTTTCTTCACTAAAGTCATTATCTTGTTGATTTCCTTGCTAAGAACAGAGTTTCTCAGACTGTTCCACTGCCATATTCCCAGCTCCTTTGAGCAAGTGTCTCGCAGAGTAGGTGTCCAACCAGTGTTGGTTGGAGAAGGTAAGTATGGTCTCTGCAGAACACTGGGATTGCTGCCTGTCTTAGATAAGCAGATTTGAAAAGTTTGTTCACCCCTTACACACATACTTAATGAAGTTGTGGAACTGTTCGCTGTGTGGGGGTTCTGTTTTATTGGCCTTTCCTGATTAATTTGTAGCCTCACAGAAAGAAAAAGCCCTTTATAGAGAAGAAAAAAGCTGTGTCTTTCCATTTGGTCCACCGGAGCCAGCGAGATCCTTTAGCAGCAGATGAAACTGCACCTCAGAGGGTACTGTTGCCCACACAAAAGGTAGGTTCTGCCCTGTAGCCACTAAGTGTTTAGGTGTATGGTAATTTTGTAGTCCTGAAGATGGAACCCAAAGGCCTTCTGCATGTCCTGCAAGCACTTTACGCCTCAACTGTTCCCCCATTCTCTATGAGATGTTAATAATCAGCTGACACTCAGAATCTGGTCCTCTAAGAAATGAGCTGACTCAGTTTCCAATCTGAAATCAACTTATGTTAATAATCATGTATTCCGATTATCAGTATAATAATTTGATATCATGTACTTATTTTGATTTAAGAAGACAAAGCATCTTCGAGATACTAAATAAAGAGATCTTACAGAATATTAGTAAAGTTCACTAGACCACAAACTATAATACTGTGCAATTTTTTTTATCTTCTGGTCACTTAACTCTTGAAATACAAAATATTTGAGCTCATGGATTAGCTTTGGAAGTCCTAAGAGAACTTTGAAAAGGATGGTTTGTGTTAGCATACACTTGTTGAAATAGGTAATATAAAAGTTATTGAAGGATGCTGAAGAAATAGTCCAGTGTTTAAGAGTCCTTGCTGTTCTTGCACAGGACCCAGGATCAGTTCCCAGACCCATATGAAAACTCAACCATTTTACAACCCTTCGGAGGGATCTGATGCCTTCTTCTGTCTTCTGTGTATAGCAGGGACATATACACATAGGCAAAACATTCATTAAAAGAATAAATTTTTAATGTTTTAAGTGTTGGGGGTGTGGGCCATTGTTTAATTTCTCATTAAAGCCACCAACACCCCACTCCCATGGACCACTGGAAAACTTCCTTTGCTTATAAATATAAGAAACTGTACTCACAAAGTCTTCAGATCTTTGCCCCCCCAGCTGTTTTTGAATATGTGTTACATAAATTTCTTAACTGGAATTGTACAGAACTGTCTAGTTGAAGGAATTATTTTCATTTTCACTTTGTACTTTGAAACGGAGTCCTGCTGCATTGTTCATCTGTGCCTTGGACTCAGGAGTTCAAATGGTCTGCCTCAGCCTAGCTTGTCTTTATTTCTTTTTTTAATTTTGTATAGCCCTTTGGTTTAGATGCTGTAGAGTCGGTATTTGTGAAGAATTGGTTGTGTGATTCCTGTCAGCCAGTATTTGTGTGCCCTCTACCTCGTAGAAGCTCTGCTCTTTGTAAGGCTCCTGGTCTCATCTATAGCAGGATAGCTACCTCCATCTTTTTATCCAAGGTAAATGATGAAGAAAGACGAGCAGAGCAGAGGAAGTATGGAGTGTTCTTCGATGATGACTATGACTACCTGCAGCACCTGAAGGAGCCATCTGGGCCTGCAGAGCTCATTCCCAGCACCACCTTCAGCACATACAGCAGTGAGGAGAAAGCAGAAATCTCACTATGTTCGGTAAGCTTTCTTGGCAGTTTAAATACAAAACTATGCAGCAATGAGTAAAGACACCTTATTTTTAAATCAATAACTTTGGGGCAGTAAATGGTGTCTACATGAAGAACACAGATATACTATGTCTCTGCCTAGAAGTGTATAGATGTGTGTATATCTACACCCTCAGGAAGTCATAGGCCACTTCTCTTGTGACTGGTGTTGAGATTAACAGGTTTTTGTCAGGTTCAAAACTTTGAGTCATGTCAGGCAGCACTTTCCATGGAAGAAGAACAATGAATACTCTCTATTCTAGCATTGTTTCATGATCATAAACTGTTGTAGGTGTGAAATTTTTAGATCTTTAACACTTGTGAAAGCTGCAAGGTAATCAGAGAATTGCATGAATAGGTGGTATTGAAATGACTGTTAATCTTCTCTACAAAAGGAGAGGCCATTGTATTATGCTTTACTCTTTAAATACAAACAAGCACATTTATGTGTACCTACTAGTCACACAAGTGCTGACTGTGTCCAAATGCCCCCTTTGCATGCCACTTTGTCTTTATTTGGTCTCCTGGCACTTTAAGAAGGAAAAGCCTTTTGTTGGGGTTACCCTAGTTTCCTTTTTGTTTCTGATTTCCTAATCCTCTCAAGGCCTGGGCATTTCTTTCCTCAGAAGACATGATCTTTAGTCACCCAGGGCAGAGCACATTGCTGAGAGAATGAGTCAAGTGTCAGAGCATTATCCTGAAAGGCGCAGTAACTGAAGCTCATCCTTTCCTTTTCTTTTGTAAACCCCACATGGCACCACCACAGCTCTGCCACAGGCCAGCTTCTCCTACCCTCCCCTAGGCTGTCAAGTCAGTAGCAGGGTACTTCCTGCTCATTCTCCCTCCCACAAGGGAGAAGAGGGCTGTCCTGTAAAGTCAGCATTGTTGAGTGTGAATTCTACACAACAGAGAAAGGCTGGCTTTTAATCCTTAATTCATTTGGGGGAAGAATAATCATTGTTTTTTTTCTTAGCAAAATAAGGCTATTAAGTGGGCTGTTCATTTGTGTTTATACAGACAGACAAGCAAAATAATTAAAAACAAAGGGGTTGTTTGATATACATATGTGAAGATGCCATTTTGCAATATAGTACATGGTAACCTAAAAAGAAATTGTTTAGATGCCACTGATTTTGCTTTGTACAAATGGGGCTTAAGGTACATTTTAAATTTGAATTTGTCAGAGGATTCAGTACAGTGTATGAAGAGAATGTGTTGTAGTGCAGAGAGCTGGTATACATGTGACTCCTTGAGCCTGCCTTGATTTTCACATGACAGTGTAGTTGGAAGTTACTACAGCTATCAAACACAACTATGTAAAAAGGAAAGGGATTGTTATTGGAACTTTAATTTTTTTTTGGTTCTGTGACTACTTTTCAAGACTTAGGGAAAAAAAAAAAAAAACCCATAGATAAATTTAGTAATCTAGTAATTTCTTTAGTCCCAGAATTTTAAGAGGAATCAAACCATGTGATTTGTTTGTTTTAATAATCTTGTTGTTGATTAGGACAAGATATTGAATACTCTATGTTCAAAGTAGCAGAAAAACCACAATTAAGACTTGTTTTAAAAATAATAAATGGTTGCTGTGGTGGCGCATGTTTACAATCCCAGGATCCAGGAAGCAGAGCCAAGAGGATCTCTGAATTCAGGACCAGTCTGATCTACATACTGAGTTTCTATCAGCAAGGCTATCTTTATCTCACTTTCAATGAATATAAATTAGATAGTTGGTATCAGTGGTAAGAGCTGTACATGTGTTGAACCTCACTGTCAAACTGAGCCAGTTTCTGGTATCTTTTCTAAATATAGAACTCTACAGAAATTATAAAATCTATGAGAAACTCTCCAAAATGGCATTTTTTTTTTTAATCATAGGTTGCTTGTTTTAGCATTTTTTTCAAGTATTTCATGCCATCAGATGTAGTACTACCCAGGAAGAACATTCCAGTCAGAAGAACTATCATGGTGTTTTGGATTACAATGACAGATATTGAATTATTATGTGACAGTGAGGAAGTAGGCTTGACTCCTGTGTTCTCTTGTCAAATAACAGACACTTGGATACCTTGAATAGGCTTGGATCTTAGTGAGCCTTGAAATATCAGGACCTGTTAAGAGTGCAGGAAGGTCACAGATAGACTAGCAGAGACAGTTGGTTAAATTAGGCCAAGTGTGGGGTCCCACCTTTAATCCCAGTACTCTGGAAGCAGAGGTAGGCAGATCTCTGAGTTCAACGCCAGCCTGCCCTACAAAGTGAGTTCAGGGCAGCCAGGGCTGTTAAACAGAGAAACCCTGTCTTGAAGAACAACAACAAAAAATACAATAAAATTTTCAAAGAAGGAAGAGAGTGAAATTGTACACAAGAGTTCAGATGAATGTAAGGGCAGAGGTGCTTTGTGACCTCCATTGGAGTTAAGACAAGTGGTTCGAAGCGAGTCTGTGCTTGGGCTAGACCATGTGTAATGACTGGACCATGAGATGTTATCTCTGGTGTAAAGAAAAAGATGCATTAGTTTTGAGACTCCAGGTAGAGTTATAAAGTATGGATCAAATCCCAGATGTTCTTAGTGACTGATCTCAGGCATTGGCTTTTCATTTTTTGAGCTTCCATTTTATCACTAAAATGTTCATGCTAACAGTTTGGAGATTAAGTGGCATAGTAGTATACAGGATGGTATGAAATATCTGAAAGGGTCTCTGTTACAGTGGTGATGGAGTGTTGAGAATGTGTGCTGGTATGTGGGTTACAGATCCAAGGATGTAATGGTAACAACCTCCTGAGACTGTTAGCAAGTCACCAGAATCAGTGATTTACAGCAGAGCTCTGGAAGCCAGAAGTCTGAATGCAAGTTCTTGGCAGGCTCACTTCCTTCTTGGGGACTCAAGAAGATTGTGTCATCACTCATCTAACTCTTATTCCTGAAGCTTGCCAGCAGTCTGTCTTCAGAGTTCCTTGACCTGTGGGTGCCACACTCCAGTCCATTTCATCCCCACATCTCATTCACTCCTTATTCGAGGGCAACCAGACCACTGAACTCATGTTCAAGGTCAAGAGAACACATACAGTTGTGACCTTCTTGCTGACAGAAGACTTAAGGTCCTCACACCTGTCCCACTGACATTCAGAACAGACCCTTTCTACCTGATACTCCTTAGTCACATGAATGGCTGAATCTATTCATGAGGTCAGGGTGCTGATTAGTTAACTGTTAAAGTCCATATGGTCTCAACCTTAATGTTTCAGAATAATGAGTACATTGCATTATTTCATAGGGAATAAACCAAAGCAAACCGTATTTTAGGTATGGTCACAGCCTGAGGCTGAGTGGATATGAATTTTGATAGGATGCTTTTCAACCCAGTACAATGTCTCAGCAGTGTTTTCTAAATAAAACCTCACAGCTGTATCATTTCCTTTGTAAGAGCACTGGAATTAAGCTGCCTTCATCAGTGTTTGCATCAGAGTTCGAGGAGGATGTTGGATTGTTAAACAAAGCAGCTCCAGTTTCAGGTAAGTTTAACTTTTTTAACATTTACTTTGTTATTGAAAATTTCTTACATGAGTACCACATTTACATGATTTTTCACCCCACACACTCTTCTCTCCTGCACCCCCCACTCTCTCTCAACTTTTTGACTGCTTTAATTATTGTTCATATATATGTATGTGTAAATACAAGCCTCTGATCCATTTAATGTTCATGTGTGTGTTTAGGGATGACCATTTGAGTTAGGGTAACCCGTCAAAGGTTGTCCCAGGAAAAAATTGGTTCTCCTTTCTCAGGAGCTATCAGTTACAACTTTTGATCTAGGGGTAGGGCCTTATGAGATTCCTCTGTCCACCCATCTATGTTGGAATGTCTACTAGTGTTCTCTTTGTCTGTTTAGGTGACAATATGGTTAAGATTCCAGGGTGCAACTCCTGTTGTATATAAGACACTTACCTTGTAGCAGACATCTTGAATCTCTGGCTCTTAAAATCCTTCCACTCCTTGTCTTTGATATTTCTTGGCATTATGTGTAGAGGTTGTGTTGTGGATCTACCAGGTGATTCTCACCACCCCACAGTCAGTTATTTTCTACATTTTACCAGTTGTAGCTTTCTGTATTGATTTCTTGCAAGAGGCTTCTTTAATGATGAGTGAAAACTGCATATATCTGTGGATATAAGAATCAGTATTTACAGTACAGTTGGGAATTACACTGGCTTAGGAATGTGGCAGTGGTAGGTTCTCTAGGGTCTGTGACCTCACCAGTCATAGGTAGATGGCTAGGCTTACAGCACCAGACATGAATTTTCTCCTTTTAAGTGTGTCTTAAGGCTAATTGGGTGGCTTTTGGTTGTGATCCATGGTGGTTCAGCTAACTAAACCTCACCCTGCTGGGACAGGATTGACAGATTGATAGTTCTTTCTCAATTCCATGGGTGGCAGTGCATAACCATTCTTAGTTGGTGGAGTAATTTATCTGATTAATTCTGATAAAGAAGGAGACTCTGGCCTACTAACTAGTTACATGACCACCCCCCACCCCCAGCAGTTGACATCCTCCAGCTTCTTAGAGAAAACAATTGGCGATCAGCCCTATGCCGGCAGGTGCAGGTAACCAGTTAAACCCCATTCATGATGGGAAGTGGGGATTGCAGTTATTCCCCATGAACAAAGAGTTCCCAGTAATTGCTGGTCATAAGCTTGCATTAAGTCTCTGCTCTTTGTGCACATCACGTGTCGCTACTACCAGTTGACAAAGGCATCCCACATCAGAGGCTCACAGCCAAAAGGAAAGAATTTAACTTTTCTAAGTTTTCATTTGAGTAAATACGTGTTTTGTAAAAAGAAACATAATATAGAATTTTTTCATCCATGATGAAGAGTTTATTGAAACAATCAAGATAAATGTAGAGTTTGGATATAGAACATGAAGAGGAAGTATGGCCAGCAGTGTTTTGTATTATGCACCAAATTTTTATGTGTTTATAGATCTCATTTGGAAAAAAATGTGGGAATCTAGTAAGGAAGGCTTAATGCTCTTGTGCTCTCTTACGGAGATAACAGGGATGATTGTTATTCCTTATAATTTTGAACAATACCATATAAGTATTTGGAAGAAATCTGTTGTATGATTTACTCAAAATAAATTGAAGAAGTAATTTTTAAAGAAAACTTAAGGTGCCACCACTATAGTAGGCTAAAACAAAGTTCTAGAGTTAATATTTAGTAATTTTTCCTAAGATAACTAACACCCTTAGAACATTCTTTCAGTAAGTTATTTTATTTGGTGGTCAGTGTATAGTAGAGTCTTAAACCAAAATAAAATACAACCTGAGAGAATTTCTGTGTATGGGAAAGATACTAAATGAGGTATTACACTTGAGGCCCAGGAGAATACAAGCAAGGAGCACCAGACCTGGCCCTGGGAAGCTGGGCAAGCTTGGTAAGATAAGAATTCCTAGTATGTAGCGGCCATGTGGTAAAGCCAGCATGGCGCTGGCTACATAAATCTGTGCCTGCCCACTGTGTTAATAGGAGCCTTTGTTGAAAACACTCTCTCTCTCTCTCTCTCTCTCTCTCTCTCTCTCTCTCTCTCTCTCTCTCTCCTACTTCTCTGTCCCTGTACTTGCCTGGCAACTCTGCTGAGTAAACTCTCACGAGTGTGACCTTGTTAGTGTGTGTGTGTGTCTGATCTCACTCTCGAAACTAACAAATGGAACCAGTTGCATTCTTAAGTAGAAGGCCTTTGGAAGGAGAGGAGGCAGGAAATGGAAATCCCAGGCAGTGTATCCATTGTAGCATACCAGAAGGGCGTGAAAGGACAGATAACAAATGCAGCTGGAGAATGGGAGGGAGGGAGGGAGGGAGGGAGGGAGGGAGAGAGGGAGGGGTGGCAGACCTTATTGGCAGCCTTGTCAAAGAAGATTTGAACTTGAAACATTTTTCTTAGTTTAGTTTTATTAAATAAAATAATATAGCTGAAGAGACCAGCTAGGATTTATTAAATTTTTGTAGTCCAAATTTGTGAAAGTATAAAAGTCACCAATTATTTTTAATAAATAAATTTGAAACCTGTATTCTTTCTGAAGGTAAAAACTTAGGAGTTTTGCTAAAAAATTTAGTAGATTAAACTGCTAATGAATGTGCCTTTACTAGTGAATATTAAAGAATGGATTTTTATTTCTTTGTACCTGAACCATCCTTAAATTTTTTTATTCTTTCTTTTATCTGAAATATACATATATAGATCAGATTAAATAATGTAAATATGGGCCATGCTTTCTTGGTGGGGAGCTGTTGGAGATCTGAGGTTTCTGTTTGTTTTCTTTGCAGTGGGCCTCATGTAGTCCAGGCTATGGTCAGACTCAACAGTGAAGCTGAGGTAGACCTGGAGCTGGCATTAAAAATACATACTTGGCTCCATTTTCTTTTCCTTCTAGGACCTCGGCTGGATTTTGATCCGGACATTGTTGCTGCTCTTGATGATGATTTTGACTTTGACAATCCAGATAACCTCCTTGAAGATGACTTTATCCTTCAGGCAAATAGGCCAGCAGAAGAGGGATTGGATTTGCCGTATGTGTGGTGCTTTAGTAGCGGGAGGGAAACCACATTCTAGTTGTGAGAAAATATGATCCAAGATAATCCAGCCAGACTCCTAGCAAAATAGCAAAAGTTTGCAGACTGTGGTCAGATGCAGAATCATGTAACTATTTAAAATAGTCAGTAAGTGGAGTTAAAACCCCAGAATCCTGGTAGCTGGTTGCTTTTTCTTCTGTGCCAGATGAGTCTAATATCATTTCTAGTCCTGGTTCCCCAGGAGCCTTCCAGAAGTAGCTTCGAGTTTGTGGGAAGTTGCGGTGCTCGGTTGGTCTTTGCAGTTGTTTGGACAGGTGGTTTATGACCTGTTGGCTTTAGGGAATCTGAGAGTGAAGGTGACAACGGATGGGAAGACATGGACAGCGAGGAAGAGAGCGGTGACAGCTGTAGCTCTGCAGGCCCGCTGTCAGATGGAGGTGACAGGTCGGCCCCCGGATCACCTCAGGAAGACATCAAAAAACAGCTATTCTGGGAAGAGGAAACCAAGAGCCGATTCACAGAGTATTCTATGACCTCCTCAGTCATGAGGAGAAATGAACAGCTGACTCTACATGATGAGAGGTTTGAGAAGGTGAGGTGTCTGAGAAATGCCACTGAGTTCTAGCTCCTTGTACAAAAGAGAGATTGGAGCCAGAATTAAACATTTGAGAGTAGAAACTCCTGTCGCATTAAGATTGATTAGAGCCACACCCTGGTCTCATTCTGGAGAGAGCCTGTGTAGGTCCCAAGGGTTGACTGATGGGACATGCTGACATTTCTGTCTGATTTTACATCTGACTGTAGTCTGCAAACTTTTGCTATTTTCCTAGGAGTCAGCTGGCTCAGCATCAACAGAATTCTACTATTTTAGTTCTTCAGATATAACTAACAGTAAAAACAAAAGAGTAGAGTATGACATACTTTTAACCCTGATGTAAACCAGATTTGATTTCTTTGACAGTCAGCTCCTGGCTTACAGGACTCTATGGACCATCCATGCACGTTCTCTTCACCCATTCATCCTATAGCTCTTTGCCTTCTGGCACCATCTCTAATGTGCTGGTTGGTGTACATTATTTATAAGTTTCTATTGGGTTAGGATATGATTTCTGCACGAGCAGAGATTCTCAAGGGTACATCAAAAGCCCTAAGGTGTAGTGTCTGGCATGTAGTAGGACTGGAAGCTTTTTAGTCAGTAGTGAGCAAGTGAAGGAATGTTTTCAAGGTGTTTGAAATATACAAGTTTGCTATAGTATCACAAAAGTGTTTCCCTCTTTCCTGACAACAGAAGTCCACTGTTAAGTAAAAACATCCTCACTCATCAGGATGCAAGTGTACAGATCAGCATAGCAGTGCTAACAGCATCTGAGCAAGAATGGAGGTTATACAGTAGGCTCCGTCAACAGCTCCCAGTCCTTTAGTCTGTACCACCAAAAGGTGAAAAACTATCTTTGAAGTGTTTTGAGACAAAGATCTCTGCATAGCATTTTCTTTTTCAATCTGAGTAGAATAGCTGTTTATTTTAATATTAAATAGAAGTCTGTTTTTAGACAGCTGTGTCTCTGAAAATATATCTTTGTGTTTTGGTGAGATGGCTCAGAGATTAAAAGTTCATGCTTCCTTTGCAGAGGATCTCAGTTCAGGTCCCAGCTCCAAAGGATCCTTTGGCCTCCAAATACACTGGTACAAAAACGCTGTTGTCAGTGTTGCTTCCTCTCCACTGATACACTAATGATAGTTGTGGGCTTTCAGTAGGGATGAAAACTGTGTAGGAGGGGGGTTGATACAGATAAAATACATAAATACTTAACCCGTGATATGTTTCTCATGGCATCTTTTTTGTTTGTATTCAAGTTTTATGAACAGTACGATGATGTTGAAATTGGAGCTCTGGATAACGCAGAACTGGAAGGTTCCATTCCTGTAGACAGCAATCGCTTGCAGGAAGTTTTGAATGACTACTATAAGGAGAAGGCAGAGAAGTATGATGGCTCTTTCTCCTAGCTACTTTGTTTTCCTGCCTTCAGATGACTGACTGACTAGGATCATGGTGCAGTAGCCCAGGTTACCGTGGGAAATAAAGTACAGAGACATTGTAGTCGGGAAGTAACAAGGTGCTTCTGGCCCTGGGCTGAAGAATCATAACTTAGAAGTGTCTGCTTTCTGTTTTGCTGAAATGCTGGGTGTCCTGAAAAGGGAATAGTTATGGCTAATAGATAAGCCTTTCCTCAGCTGATTAGCAGAGCTCACCAGTGAAGTATTTGCTCCGTCAGCATCTGTATCAAAGGGCCTCTTATCTGAGAGAAGCCGATGATGTATTAAATCTGCTAACAGGTCTTGTTCCATGACACACTGCAGCCTGCAGTTCCCACAGCACAAAAGGGGCCATGGGCTTTAAGTGAATTCTGTGCATACTTTGGAGAGATAGATGAGCGGCTGGTGTTCATCTTAAGGAATCTGCCATCCAGTGTAATGTAGAACCTTGTACAGATGGAGCTAGATTTGATGTGCCTATCAGCAGAATGAGTATGCAAAACACTTGTTGGGGCTAGAGCAGGACTGGGTATAGACATGAACCAGGAACATAGCAGGCACAGGAATAGGATTTAAAATTGCTCTTGTCTCTGGGCTGTTTTAATGACATGCAATTTGATGTTTTCTTTATTATGTTTTCATTTTATAAAATGGACAAAAAAGTTGTGTAAAATTGAATACTCTTGAGCCTTTTGAGGATCAAGATCTGCCAGCGAATGAGCTTGATGAGTCTGAAAAGGAAGAAATCATTACTGTAGTTCTTGAGGAAGCCAAAGAGAAGTGGGATTGCGAATCCATCTGCAGTGAGTATCTTATTGTCCACTCAGCTGCCAAAAGTATGAAAGTAATTTAAATGGAGTGTGGGAAAGTAGATATACTTTAGAAGTTGAACTTTTAGGGGCTTTGTGAGGAAGGCCTAGAAAGAATATGACTATTTTGATATTGAGTTGATTAACAAAAGGCTCTAATGTGATTTTGCGCTATTAAAAAAAAATGCCAAGACTGGGAATGTGGTGTGAACTGCATGGTGCTCTTGCTAAACTTAGTGTACTTAAGTGACACAAGGTCTTTTTCCAGGTACATACTCCAATCTGTATAACCATCCACAGCTTATCAGATATGAACCAAAGGTAAGTGCTGACATCTGGAACTTGTTAGAGTACCATTTTCAGGACTGAAGAGGTAGCTCCACCATTGAGATCACTGCCTGCCTGCTCAGAGGACTCAGCTTGGTTCACAGCACACACAAATGGTAACTCCAGCTACAAAGGGTCCGATGTCCTCCCCTGGCCTCCAGAGGCACCCATGCAAATGGCATACACTCATACAGATACACACAAATAAAAGCTTACTGTTGGTGCCCTTTTCTCACAGGAACTCTATCCCTTTGTTGGTGGCATTACTGTTAGGAAAAGTACTAACAGTGTATTATTAGTGAGCTGTTTTGAATAAGAATGGGAAATAACTAGTCCTGTTTTATCTCTGTTTCAGTCCAAACAGATCCACCTCTCTTCTAAAACGGGAATACCTCTCGATGTCTTACCTAAAAAAGGGCTCACCGCAAAACAGGTTGAGCGGATGCAGATGATCAATAGCAGTGATTTACCCAAAGTGTCAACCCAGCCACGTCCCAAAAATGAAAGCAAAGAGGATAAAAAGGCCAGAAAGCAAGCTATAAAAGAGGAGCGGCAGGTAACTGCACCCTCTGATGTGGGGCTTGTAGAGCTGCTGGGGGCCAGGGGGCATGGTGGAAGTTCCCTTTTGTGGCCAGTCTGTATGAACGTGTAACCTGGGGATCCTCTTACACAGGAACGAAGAAGTGAAAAGAAAGCCAACAAGCTCGCATTCAAACTGGAGAAAGGGAGGCAGGAAAAACAGCTGCTGAACTTGAAGAAAAACGTTGAGGGTCTAAAACTATAGGTGTGGAACATTCAGTATCAGTTGTATTCCCACTTGAATGGTCTTCATTATGCTCCATAATTAACCAGATCTTAAGAGAGCTAAACTCTCTTAAGACAGAAACTCTTTCTCATCTTTATATGAAAATAACTGAGAAAAGTAGAGTATTTGTATTTTTATACAAATGAGGTTGGTTCTCATGTCAGCTACCTTGTAATATAAATGTTAGAGTGTTTTTAGTTTAATGTTATAAGCTTATATTTCCTGTGAAGCAAATGACTTCATGAAAGTAAAATGTTTGGATAAATTAAAGGGAAATGTCTTTATGACGTGCACAGAGTTGGTGTGTTCATTTATTTGTATGGTTGTCAAAGTTGTTCTTTGCAGATGTTCTCAAATATCCACGCCTTCTCGGGAATTACATGCTTTAATTTGCCGTCTGTAGAGGAGTGGTCTGGTTAAGATCAGTTTTGAAATGCTGAGTTTATTCTCAGTGGTGAGAAGACTGTTCTTGAGAAGATTCTATGGGTAAGAGCCGATTTTCCCGTGTCCACAAAACGACCCTTTCAAAAGGACTATGAAGATGAGCTCTGCAGTTGTGGTTGGGATTTCCTGCCCTGGATCCAAATGGCCTTTTCCCTTTGGGATTTAGGAGCAGCATAGGTGGAGCAAACAAGAATACTTACTTCACTGTAACCTAGGAAGTTTGTCTCCCAGCCATGTTTAATATTTGGAACCATCCACAGCTTATTAAAATACATATTCAGAAGTTTGCGGGTTTTGATGAGGTGTTTTTGTTTTGACATCTAGAGACTGATTCAGGGCTTAGGCAGTGACCCCATCATAATGGTCATTATGTGGTAGACTGACTGCTCACTCACTCTGCTCATCTGCCCCACCAGTGTGAGCCTGTTGGTCAGAGGCAGGCACAGATGGCTGGGGGTCCCCAGTATGGCAGGTGAGCACCCTTGACAGCTGATTCTTACAAGTTCCATCTCCTGCTGCTACGTTTAAGTCTTTGCCAAAGCTCATAGCTTTTACCTTGTTCTGAGCTTTATTTATTTAAATCGAAGTTAGTGTATTTCTTTTCTATTCTGTTAACACTTAACAACCAGAAGTAAAAATAAAACAATGTGTACAGTTTGACATTGAGGAAGTGTAGCATAATGAGTGTGTGGTTAGATGCCAGCCTGCAGAAACAGCTAGTTGATGTTTTATGTGAATAAAACTTCTAAACACATGCACTGTCATCTCCACAGACAAGACTCCAAACCTTCAAGAAGAGGCTTGGGCACATGATGTCACTGTGGCCTAGTCCTGTTCAAATCCATCTCTTGTAAACAAGAGAGTAACTCAGCCATAAGTCTTGAGAAGCTGGTTGCTATGTGGCTGGTTAATTTAGATTAAAGACTGTGGTTCTGTTTCAGAGAATAGTTATGTGGTGACTTGACTGAATTGCTAGAATTTTTTAGCAAATTCTCCTTACATACACCAGACCTGAAAACCACCACCACCACCACCACCACCACCACCACCACCACCACCACCCCCCCCCCCCCCCGCACACACCCAAATACTGTTTTTAGTCCTCTGTAAACAGTGTTGAAAACTGAACATATCAGCTCCCTGTTGAATGATATCACAGAGATAAGAGGGATTTTTGTCTTTAAAAACTACTTGGTTGGAGACAGCTCAGAAGCACAGATAAGTGCTGATGCCATCACTGTGACAAGCACCACTTGTGCTGAGGAGCTGGGTACTCTGTTTCCCCTGAAGTCTTTAGATAAGCCTTCAGGGTTGCTGTTGTTACCTTCCTTAGCTGATGTCACTGAGTGTGCATTTTGAAAGCACACCCGCCTCCCTAGCTCTTCTCTTCCCTGCTTTGTGCTCTCTGTAGCAGTGACATGCAAGACTGCTTCTTAGCATCCTCTCTGACTAGAGAAAGGTTGGAGGACAAAACCTGGAATTTGGTGACTAGTGTTAAATGGCATAGGTATGGATGCGTACAGGGTAAGATACTTATAAGAGAAATCCTTAAACTTGGGGCAGCACAGTGATAGATTAATAAGGGGTGGCAAGGGGAAACGATCCCAAGCTGGTGTCAAAATTTCTTTTTTGTTACTCTGTGTGAGATGCACATGGCTGTCAAAGGACAGCTTTGAGGAGTTTGTTCTTTAGTTAGGTTCTGGGAATTGAACTTGGGTCCTGCCTTCTGAGTTATAGTCTTGTTTGAGCATTGTCCAATTGGTTTCCAAGCTTTCTCATTAGCTACTTTGGTAGTATGTACGTCTGTGTGTCATCTCTGCTGGCACTCTTTGTGCATGCTATGTTGATACACTGGATGGATGTATAGAGTAACCCTGTCTCCTAACCCCTGTTGATGTGTTCAGTGTTGTTTTTCTTCTTATGTGTTGGCAATGTGCTTTAATGTGCCTGTTTGATCTAGTTACAGAAAGTAAAGATTCCGGTGTTTTCTGAGTTAGTTGTGAGTTCGTTAGTTGTTATAGTAAAATATGTAATATGCAAGCACCTGCCGATTGTGCAAATAAATAAAATACAGAAGCAAGTGGCCTCAAGATCCATTCTAAGTCCGTTTTTCCCCTACTCGATTATAAACTAACTATATTACACTAGGCATTCCTCTTTTTTCTTTAAACCACTTACTTCCAAACATGACTTCGTTATCTTTGAACCTCTAGAAGCACAAAGCTACCTCTGAGGGCAGCATTTGCAACTCAGAGTTGAGGTGTCTTAGACATGACCCAAACAGCCTCTAGGCCTGACTTCAGCTTCCGGAGTGCGCACCTGTGTGCACATGTCAGCAAGCAAGGGGCTGAGTGAATCCTGGAAACCACCTGGCATGTGCAAAATCATGCTTTCAAACTGCATGCTTGACTCATGCACATTTCTGTATCTGAGCTCCCCTAGATCTGCCTCCACCTCAGTGTCAGGGCAGAGCTAAAACACCAGCCTGAAGTAGTTAATAGTGATGCACATTTGGAAAGGAAAAAAGGAAAATGCAGGGAATTAAAGAATGCTTATCACTTTTATTCTTAGCACTCAAATGTAGTTACTGGGTGTTTTTGTGTTTTGGGATTTTTTGTTGGGGGGGGTGTTGTTTTGTTTTGTATGGATTTTTGGTTTTGGTTTTGTTTTCTTTGTAGCCTTGGCTATCTATAGACCAGGCTGGCCTCAGCTCACAGAGATATGCCTGCCTAATCTGCTAGGATTAAAAGCATGCACCACTACAGCCATACTTTGTTTCTTTTTTCACAAATCCTTTGGTTGGTTGGTTGGCTGGTTGGCTGGTTGGTTGGTTGATTTCAGTGGAGTTCTGATGTGTGTGTGTGTGTGTGTGTGTGTGTGTGTGTGTGTGTGTGTGTGTGTGTGTGTGTGTCCAGTGCCAGGATTAAAGGCAAGTGCTGCCGTTAAAAATGTGTGCCACCACCTGGAACTTTTGTGCTTTTGTGCTTTTTTTTTTTTAAGTCTTTCTGTAGTCCTGGTTAGAGTTGGGCTCAAGGCAGTCCTCTTGCCTCCTAGGTTGACATTACAAATGTATTTTTAATTGGTATCTTATCATTCATTAATCAGCAACCTATATTCATGAAGGGCCACATAGTATGCTTTTTTGCTTTCCAGGTCACGTGTCTTCTCACAACTGCAGATAGTGTGAAACAGTAGTAGATAAAAGTAAATGAATGTGGGGCATCCTCATAACACTTTCCTTTCAAAAACCTGCAGGTTCATGCGTGTACAAACACCAAGATTTTCTCACTCCTATTTAGAAAATGTTTCATTTTGACAAATTATACATAGTTTCAGCAGAGGATGGCAATAGAGCCAAGGGATCTCTGCATCCTTAACCCAGCTTTTCCTGAGGCTTCCTGTTGAACAGTGCACTATAACATCCAAACCAGTAAACGTCATCAGTATAATGTTCTTAGCTCTGGACTCTTTGACATGTACTCACCACCATCCACTGGTGAAGATTCAAACCTCCTCCATCAAACAGTGGGAGATTGTTCTCACTGTCTCACATCCAGCTTTCTCCTCACCCACCAACCATTCCTACAGCTTGATCACCTAATGTCTAACCTAATTTCCCTCTCTGCCATCTTAACTTTTGAGGACATTTTGCAAATGGAGTCATGTAGAATGTAACTTGGCTTTATTTCATTGAGCATTTAGGCCCTTTAGGCTGTTGCATAGATCAATAGAACTCCCTTTTATAGTACTCCACAGTTCATTGAGCTTTTTAACTGTTGCAGGGCATTGTTTCATTGTGTTTTTTTTTTTTTTTATAAAGTATGGAACACTTCACGAATTTGCGTGTCATCCTTGCGCAGGGGCCATGCTAATCTTCTCTGTATCGTTCCAATTTTAGTATATGTGCTGCCGAAGTGAGCACTCATTGTGTTCTTTTAAGGTAGTAGCCATTAAATCTTCAGTTTGAGTCAGTACACAGTAGCTTGAACTTCATGTGTGATTCAGCTGTTGAGGCTGATATTCTTGCCATTCCTATAGACAACTTCCAACTTAAATGTGTTCAGAGTGGAGTGGTCCATCCATATCTAAGTTAACTGGTCCATACCTGCTTTTTTAAAGCCCTTGATTTCATTAAAACTCACTCATTTAAACCAAAGATCATTGGTCTTCTGGGGGTTTCCAGATTCTTCCTATATTAACAGGGACATCATAAATCTATAGCTGAATTTTTGTCTTAATCTTGGCAGAAGCAGACTTGGGTTCAAATCTCAGGGTTACCACTTGCAGTTTGTGGACTGAGAGAAGTCATCTAACTTTCAGCCTCCATTCTCACTGTTAAAAAGGCACCAGCTCTGTCTCACACGGTTACCATGACAAGCCTGTGAAATAACCTAGCATGGAGAGAACCAAGTACATAGGACTATAACACAGATGATAAGTAATGACAGTTTTAGAATCAAGGAAAAAGCTACCTGGGGAGGGTAGCTTTGCTGAAAATTTTAAGACCCAGTTTTGCAGACAGCTGAAAAGAGGAGGGGGACTATTTCTGTGGGCTGAGGTGGATAACCTATGCTGAGAACACAATACCAATTAGCAGACCTGTGAAGAAATTGTTTAAATCAACAACATCTGTACAACCTGCCATCTGCTTCCTCTTAAGCAGATCTCCCTTTTTCACATGAGTCCCCTGTTGGTTCCGTGGCCCTGCTCTTTGCTTCTTCTGGCTTATCACCATCATTTTCTTGGCCTTAAGTGGAAGTTTCCCTAAGGATCCCCACTCCACTGCTTTTTCCACGACTTCTTCTCTGGCAGTGTCCTGCTTTACCTCATTCCCCAGAACCTACATCTGCGTCCCTCACTCACCCTGGCCTTCTCATTTCCATCCTGCTGGCTGAACAACTCTATTGAACTCAGTATTTCCAAGACTGGGGTCATTTTTCTTCCTAAGATGGATTGTTTTTTCAACTCCCTATTTCTATTCACAGACTCACCATCTTCCCAGGCTTCCTGCCTGTAAACTTAGCATTGTCCCCAAGCATTCATTTTTCTGTCACTTACCCACCCTCACCCCAAAACTAGTTCTGTTGGAGATTCTTCAATACATTTTCTCCTTCCTCTCCTGTTTGTCTCCATCCCAGTTTTCAAATTAACACACCCTCGTACATCTTCCATTATGTCATGTGAGTCATGCACAGCTTTGTGCAGGTTCCCTTGAGGACCAATGTCCCAAAATGCCCCTTCTTTTCTATGGGGCCTATGCCCTATGCTTAGACCTGAAACTTAAAAACAGAACAACCCAAACCCTCAAATTCAAACTGAAAATAAATACTAAAAAGTAAAATCTTAGAATTCCATTATGTTTTGCTTTTCTGACTTATTTTAAAGTAATCTAATTTAGAAACATATCTTCCTATTTTCTGTCATTTTTTTTTTTATGTTGGACACATGGATTCCTTTCAGTATATTTCATTATTTCTTCCAAGATTTGTTAGTCCTATGGTAGAAACTCAGTTTTTGGTTTGACTTATATCTCCAAGCAGTACTTAATTTTTCCTTATTTTCTAAGTGTGTGTGTGTGTGGTATGTGTGTACACATGCTTGCAAATGCATGCAGTAAGGAGGCCAAAGGTTGATGTCATGTATCTCTCTTAATTGTTCTTGATTTTATTTTTTGAGATAGGGTCTCTTGCTTGAACCTGAGTCCCACTGATTGGCTGGACTGGCTGGACAGTGAGACCCCAGGATCTGCCCATCTAACTCCTCTCCAGTCCTGGAGTTGTAGATGTATCCACCATGCTAGCATTTAAGTACTGGGGATCCACAATCATACTTGCACAGCAGCAACATTACGCAGAGCCACCTCTCCAGACCCTTACTGAGAACTTTCCTTTGTCTAGGGAAGGCATGGACCAATTTTCCTTGAGACATCAATGACAGTCTATCTTCAGCCTAAGCAGAATCCCAAAGATGTCACTATCAGATAATTTATGACTTTATGCTAATATAGCACCTCTGTACTTATGTCTAATGCATAGCTCTCAGCACCCCATTTACCTACCAAAGCAAATAATTACACTCTGTTTGCCTCAGGTTTGTGTAATTTACTTGTTTGGTGAAGTGAGAAGTTTATATTAAGAAAAGAAAACTTGTGGGATTGCAAAGAATCTTCCGAGGAGGAGGAAGCAGGTGGTGGGGATGGACAACTGTGAGGCTGACAGGCGACTGAGGTCACCTGCAGTCACTCCTTTCCTCAGCCAAGCAATTCTATGAAACGTAACATAATGTGCTCTTGAATCTCATGCAGATGGCAATCAGAAGCTATTTCCCTGTGAAGTCTGTGGGAGACACTTTGCAGCAGATGTTCTGGTAAACATAAAGACATTTTGTAGATGTGTTTCATTGGAGTTAAATGAACTGTCAGTGAGAAGGCAATGGTGCCAAGATTAAAGACAGATGTGGAGAGGGGTGGAAGGAGAAGCACATACCCTGTGGTTGCCAGGCCTGGAGGACACCGAGGCAGGCTGATAATGCCACATTCAGAAGTGACCCTGTTAACCATGGTCTCCCTGAAAGCATGCCAGATGGAATGGTCTTGGCACAGACCACTCTCCCCTGAGACAGTTTGGCTCTTCCGCCTTTTCTTTAAGCATCAAAAATTCAAATTTCAAGGCCAAAACACCAGGGAAATTAGCTGCTCGAGAGGAATGAGCATTGAATTTCAGGCATCTGGAAACTTGGCTCGTAGCTGCAAATTTGTCACTAATTCTGACAAGTCCTGTAACCTTCCTGTTCTCTGCCTTGCCACGTACACGGAGCTCTCTGATTTCAAGGGGCTTTATACCATTGGAACAAATAATGCATGGATACAAGCTTGCTCCGAGATCTAATTCTCTAGATATGAACTAGCAGCATGTCAAGTTCCCAGGCTTTATAGTTGAATAAAAATTTGGATTATTTCAAATTTGAGGGGTGCAGGGGGGTGGGTTTCAAACAAATGGTGCACCCTAGTATTGTAAAGAGAAAGCCAAGAAAGATAAATCTTTAAAAAGGACTTCTTAAGATGATAATGTAATCAATCATTTGGGTATTTTAGATCCTGGGATATTATATTGAACTTGCAGGGTTTAGGATTTGGATGACAAGGGACCTCCAAAACGAGGTTGTAGGTTTTTATTTTTCTGGGAAATTTTAGAAGCAAAATATTCCTTATGGATAAACTGTGATTGGAGCTCCTGAAGCTAGTGGTGAGGTCATACAGGTCTGTTGCAGCCCAGTGTCCACTAGTATCTTTTCAGCACACTGTTCCCATTGATGGCTGGGAGCTGCACCCCTGAGGTGGGTTGAGACTTAGGTGGTGCCTCTGTCTAGGGATCATTCAATGTCAAGTATGCTTTACATACTCCTGAGTCTGACTCCTAAGCCTGTCTCTAGGCTGTACAGAACACTCAATGACGCAGTCTGATAGCCTCTCCTGTAGTTTAACGTGGATGACTTGGAGGAGCACAAATTTTTATAGAACTTGCATTTTGGAGATCTAGACAAATAACTGTGGAGAAGGTAGCTATTATAGAAGAGGACAAAGATATGTGTGCTGTGCCCTAGAGGTGCTGTGACAAACTACAGTAGTTAATTTTCTGTTGCTGTGACCAACAGCAGTTAAAGAAAGTGTTTTCTTTGACTTACACTTCCAGACAGATAAAGCTCATTATGGTCACAAAAGCCTGGCATGATAGGGAATGCATGGTAACAGGAACAGGAAGCCAGATGATCACATTTTATCTAAAAGGGGGAAGCCGACTAAGTGAACAGGAAATAGGCTGCCCCTTGGTGATAGTCTTTGTCCAGCGAGGCTCCATCTACTGAACGCTCTATACAGTGCCCCCAAAGTGGGACCAAGAACTCAAATACAAAGCCTTTGTGGAACATTTCTCATTCAAATCACCGTCCCATAACTTTATACAGGGATCCCAAACAGCTCTATGTGTTTTCCAGGCTTTCCTTTAGAAATGTTGAGTACTTAAAAGACTACTGGCTAGAATAAACTGCATATAGTCTAATTTTTAGAGTTGGAGGTGAAAAATCTAATTCAAGGTAAAACCTCTTTATGTATTTGTTAACTTTCTGTCACTTTAACAAAATACCTGTGATGATCACATTATAAACAGAAAAGATTACTTTTGTCCCCGTTTTAGAGGTGCTGTCCCCTGAGAAATTAGTCCTAAGGTTGAAGTGGCGAAAATAAGAAAGAAGGGAAAAGTTTTCCATATCTAATCAATAAGAAGAGAACATTACAAAGGGTCCGAGTGCCAGTTTCCTAAAAGGATACTTACTCCTAATGACCAAAACACTCCTCCCAGTAAGAGCTCATCTGTTTTGTTTTTTGTTTTTGTTTTTGTTTTTGTTTTTTTGCTGTCCTGATTTTGAGACAGGTTCTCTTTATGTAGTCCAGGGTGCTTTGCACTAGCAGCCCTACTCCCTGGGTTTCCCTGTTACTAAAATAGAGGCCCACACCTCCACTTCCAGCTTAGACCTAATGTCTTAAAGATCCACAAATGCAAGAAACTGTAAAGCACCTCTTGTTGCCTTTCCCAAAATACAGTATTGAACTATGTCTGATATGCCTGGGAAGAGCTAGGGAATATCCTCTTCTGTGGTCTACAGTTAAAGAATGGACTAAATTGTACAGACACTAGCCCATCACTATCCTGGAAGCTAAATGTATAGTCATTAAAAATTTTGGATGGTACATTTTCCAAATCGAATCCTTAACCTTCCTTGTCCAGGAAAGACATGGACCGATATGTAAAAAACTATTCAACAAAAAACGCAAACCCTTCGACTCCTTGAAGCAAAGATTACAGGGAGCTGACATTCCTACTGTGAGTAAGTCCCCTCAGCCCAAGGTATGCCAACGATTTCTTTACTTCTCAATATAGAAAGTACATTTAATCTGGTTTCTTGGCTCTCTGATTTCATTTTTTGCTTGATAAGGCAGTGCAATGGAATTTAAATATAATCCACCTTTACTGGTTTCTGTATAATCTTTCTTAGATTTCCAAATAAATTTTAGATACTTTCCAGATACTTTCCAGATGTGGTTGAAAGAATGCTGTTTACATTTTCATTAGAGTGCTTTTCAATCTAGAAAGTAGCCTGGGAAGAAAGTTACTCCCCCTACCCAGATAAGGTTTCACTGTCTAGCTAAGGTTGGCTATGAGTTGACTATGTAATCCAACGAGCTTTAAATTTACAATCCTCCTTCCTCAACGTCCCCAGTACTGAGATTGCAGGTGTGCATCCATACCAGTAAGAAAGTTACCATGGAAACCAGCAAGATTCCTGCCACCAAGTCTGGCAACATGAGCTCAGTCCCCAGGGAACCACACCACAGATGAACTGACTCCTGAGAGCTGGCCTCAGGATACCCTGAGCTGATACCCACTTGAGCTGTGGCATATACATACCCCCCACATAAAAATGAGTCAATTAAAATGAAATTGCCAAACAAAAATTTAAGAAATTTACCTTTCATCTATCTTTCTCTAAAGTTTTATTGTCTCTCTGATTTTTATTTTGTGGGTTTTTTTTTTAATCAATTATGACTTGCAAACAATATTGCTGAAGTTTGAAAACTTTGAAAAATAGTTCTCAGGGGGAATTTTTTTCTGTAAAATTTATATGACCCCATTTGCTGTAAATTTAAAACCTAGTTATTTAAAAAACAAATTTGTCAGTTGACATGTAGTTAGGGTAGTAGATGCCAGTTTGGTTTTGTCTCTTACAGGTTCAGCCCGTGAGGAAATCCAACTGGAGACAGCATCATGAGGACTTCATTAATGTGATTCGATCAGCCAAACAATGCACTCTAGCCATTAAAGAGGGCAGGCCCCTTCCACCTCCACCCCCTCCAACCATCAACCCAGGTCTGTGGGTATTTGGCTTGCTTTGGGGGCCATGGTTGACTTTTAGCCATATAAAAATGTCAGTAATGATGGCATAGAGGTAGTTTTATCCATTGTACAAGTAAATGTATGCAACACACATTGTTGCCCTTTACTTACAGTTCTCAAAGCTTGTGTGTCCTCTCCTGTCTGCCCCACCATGAGACACCATCACACCTGGTAGGGTCAGTATGTACCTAAAGGGTACATCATTTGCACTGTGGCTGAGGAACAGGAAGCTATACACAGTTCTACATGTGTTCCACAGGGTCGACAACATGCAGTTCCATGTTTGCAAGTGAAACCATTAGGAGTCATATGATTTGCAGCTTCATCTGCTTTCTTAACTTTGGACTTTGTCTTTTGAAAAGTTTCAAATCTGTAAGAAAAAGGAAAGATAGAACAATAATTATCTACATGCCTTCTGAAGTCCAAAGATTGTGGACTGTACAGGCTCTCCTCCTTCCTCCCTACCTACCTCTGTGTGTGTGTGTGTGTGTGTGTGTGTGTGTGTGTGTTTGTTTTATGTTGGGTCAGGTACCACACACACACCTTTAGCCACTGAACCATCTTGACAAACATGGAAGAAGTCTCTAAAAGTGAAGTTTTAGATAGCAATACTTTATCCTTGAGAGTATCAACAATTCATCAAGCAAAACACTGATTCACATTTTCCAAGGTATTTGAAGGCTGTTTCTAAGGTTCTCCCCACACAGCCATCCAGGCAGAATCCAGTTGAGGTTCATACATTGCTTTTTGTGCTTTTTGTTGTCTTTTTAGACGTTTTTCATGTTCTGCAACACTTTTACCCAATGTTTTAACTTTTAACATGCCTGTTCTGCATTTGTCTGCCTGTCTAGTCATAGTGATATTTAACTTGTCTCTCTGTTCTGTTTTTCAACAAATTAGAAGTTAGGACTAGAGACTCAGATTAATTCTAATCTCTGTCGACTGTGTGATTTGTAAGTCGTTTTTTCTCCCGTTTTGTATTTTGTATTTAGTTAAAACACAAAATTTAACATTTTGAACTACTTTTTCTTTTGTGACCTATGGTTTTATGATATAGCCAAAGTGTCACTGTCAAATATAATGCTAACAGCTATACTCTGAAGAATTTTTTTGTTTGAGGTTAAGGGGGTCTCATGTAGTGCAGACTGGCCTCAAACTTGCTGTGTGGTCAAAAATGACTCTAAGTTCCTTGTTCTCTGCTTTCCATGTGCTGGGATGACTGGTGTGCACTACCTAGCCCAGTCCCTGTGTTCCCATTCTAAAGTTCTAGGATTTACTGGTAGGTGGTTTGTCTGTCTTGAGTTAGCATTTGTGTGTAATACAAGGTAAGGCTTCAATCTTACCTCTTCAAAATCAATAACCAGTTTCCTCGACTGTGTTTATTGAGAAGACCATCCATGAGGGTGATGGGAAGTGAATGTAGGAAGCATACATTGACATGTATCAGCAATTTTCAACCTGTGGGTTGCAACTGTGCTGATATATTCTATATTTAATAAAGCCAGTCTGGAATATCAGAAGGAGGAAACAGACCACAGTCAGTTCTCACCCAACCAACTTCTCAGGGAAAAGCTATCTTCAGCTTCCTTAGCCTCACTCCTTGTCACCCTACAGAATAATTCTGTTTTAAATACTTCCTTTACTCAGATGGTTCACTTCCGAGTTCAACTGTGCATCATATTCTAGAGTTAAGATTCAAGGTGTGAGCTACTACTATTTGGAAGTTAGGCCTTGAACTCACAGAAACACAGAAAGATCTGTGTCTCTGGAGTTATGGGATTAAAGGTGTAGTTCACCGCTCCTTCTTTCCGTGGGATTGCCACTCTCTGACCCTCCTGCCCTGACTGTGCTTGGATCTGTTCTCTGATATTCCATACTGGTTTTATTAAGTATATAGTATATAACCACAGGCAACTCTTTGGCAAATCTCTATCTCCAAAAATATTTGTGACATTGCACAAATTTTTGTTGGCTTTATTAAAAACCTGGAGTCAGATATTGGGTTAAACACTAAAAGATCTGAGAGACAGAGGAACAGGCCACAGCCACTTCTTAGCTAGCCAATTCCTCAACCAAAAAGGGGTAGATTCTGTCTCCACAAATTTTCTGACTGACTAGGTAAATCAAAAAGAAATGCAGGCTGAAATGGAAGGGAGGCTCTGTCTCTTCCTGCCTGATATCCCTTTCTCTGCCCAGCCATATCAATTCTGTCCTAGTGCTGGGATTAAAAGTGTGTGTTTCCCAAGTACTAGGAGCAGATGCATGGGTATCTCATGTGCTGGGATTAAAGATGTGTGCCACTACCACCTGGCTGTATTTGGCTTTGAACTCACAGAGATCCAGACTGATCTCTGCCTCTGCCTCCCAAGTGCTAGGATGGAAGTTGAGTGTCACCACTCTGAGACCTCTATGGCTAACTCTGTGGCTGGCTCTGTCCTCTGATCTTCAAGCAAACTTTACGTCTTCAGAGCATACACAGTATATCACCATATTGTGATTCATGACAGTAGCAAAATAACAGTTTTGAAGTAGCAGCAAAAATTGCTGGGGATCACCACAACATGAGACACTGTATTAAAGGGTCACAGTACTAGGAAAATTGAGAACCATTGACATAGATGATAGAGTTGGTCAAAAAATGTTATCATGAAACCCAACACTTTGTACAATGAATACACAACAATGAAATAAATTAATAAATAAACAACTTAAAAGGCCATTCCCCCCACCTTAAACAACATCAGTGATCTTATGAAAAAAATTACTTAGGGCCTAGCAAAGCGGCTCAGTGTGTAAAGATGTGTGTCACTAGGCTTGACAGCCTTTGTTCCATTTCTAGAACTCATATGGTGGAAGTCGACTTTCACATGCACCCTTATACATACACACTCAAATAAATAAATCTAATCTTAAAAAAAATAAAGGCAAGTAACTATACATTTGAAAGCTTAAACTTGCTTTTCTTTTTTTAATTTTTATTTATTTTTGAATAAAGTCTCATTTTTTTATCCATGTAATTCCTTATTCAAACTCCCTTCCCCCTTTCACCCCTCCCAGTCACTCTCTCTTCTCCCCATCTCTGTATCTCCTCCCCAGCAAGGGCAGGAGGTTCCAAGGTCCCAAGGTGGCTTAGTTCAGCATCCACTCCAGGAAAATCCTCTTTTCTCATCCTAATATCAAGACTGGCTCGAGTGTTCCTCTGGAGGGAATGGGCTCCAAGGTGCCAGTCCAAGGTGCTTTGGATCCCAAGCTGTCCAGTGGTTGTGGTTTGCAGCGTGGGTGTGCTTTGCTTTTTGTTTAAAGTCCACTAATGAGTGAGTACATCCCCTGATTTCTATGCTACTCATCTCCAATTGTCCTTATGCCAATACAGTTCTGTTTTGATTACTATAGGATCAAAGTAAGTTTTCAAATCAAAAATTGTAAGTGCTATAGATAGAGATTTCATATGAATTTTAGGAATTTTTTTCTATTTTTACAAAAATGTCACTTTGGGGGCTGGAGAGATAGCTCAGCAGACAAGAACACTTACAGTCCTTGCAGGGGACCCAGGTTCAGTATCCAGCCCTTACATTTCTGTACTCCATGAAGTTACAGATCATCTGTAGGCACTTGCACTCACACAGTGCGCATGTAGACAAACAGGTTGTCTTAATTACTTTTCTATTGATATGGTAAGACAACAAGACCAAGGTAATTTAGAGAAAAAAGAGTTGGTGTTTACAGTTTCAGAAGGTTAAAGTCCATGGGCTGTGAAGTCAGGGAGCAAGGCTGCAGGGAGCAGGTGCTGGGACAGGAGCTGAAATCCTGCATCTTGACCCATAAGCATAAGGCAGAGAGAGCTAATTGGGAACAGCATGGACTTTTGAAACCTCAAAACCCACCCCAGGTGACATACATACTTCAACAAAGCCAGACTACCTCTAACAAGGCTACACCTCCTAATCCTTCCCAAACAGTCCTACCAACAAGAAATCAAGCTTTCTAGTATCTGAGCATATGGGGGCCATTCTTATTCAAACTACCACACAAGCACACACATACATACACATGAAAAATAAATAAAAATGTTTTGAATGCCACTTTGGAATTTTAACAGGGATTTCACTAAACACATAGATGACTTTAGATAATATTGCCATTTTAAGGGCAACATCTAAAAGCCTGGGGAAAGATGCAAGCATTAATGGTAGAACCAGAGTATCTGCTGACATCACGCAAAGCAAACTTCAGGACAAGTTTTAACAGAAACAGGCATTCAAAAGCAACAGTCATTAAGAAGACCTATGTGTAGGTACTTAGTGCTTCCAAGAATGTAAAATAAAACTTGACTAAACTGGAAAGAGGTAATTTTACAGTTTGGTTATATTCCTGCACTTTGTCATTTATATCATAATAACTAATAGACTGGCCCACAGGAAAATCAGTAGAGCTATAGTAAACTTGAGCAGCCCTATCAGCCAGTCTGACCTCATTGACATAAACAGCTGTCAGAGAACACACAGGCAAAGCACAATACACACACACTGCTTTCAAGTACATAGGGAACATTATATGTAAGGCTGTCAAATCAGCTTCAGGAATCTTAAAAGGATTGAAATCATACAGAATATATTCTCTGACCATCATAAAATTAAATTTAAAATTAATGGAAAAATATATCTGAAAAATTTCTGAGTATTTAGAAATGGCAAGTGATTTCTAAACAGCCCACAAATCTAAGAACAAATCACATGTTGAATTAGAATACTTTAAGTGAATGATAATGAAATCACCAAAGTTACAGGGTCTCAGCTTATATACTGGTAAAGTTGTGCTTTTAAAGTTAAAATATGAGCAAACTAACCCTAATTAAATAAAAGGAAAATTTTTAAATGTAATTTATTATAGCAAAAAAATATTTTAAAAAGCATTTGGTCATCTCAAAAGAGCAAAACTAACAAAGTATAACACTGTACATAATAAAAACATAACAGAAACTCAACAACTAGAAATAAAAGTAATTTCTCTTATAAAGGAAATCTTTGAAAAAAATCTCTATTTCTCATTACACTCCTTGTGACCAACTGAACACATTCCTGCTTAGCTCAGCAGGGGTGGAAGGGCAAGAACTGTCCACTTTTGTTACATCGTGGAAATGGTACTCAGTGCAATATGACAAAGATCAATAAATAATCATAAAACACACACACATAGATTACATGAAGACTGAGCTGTGGAAGCAAGGCTATTTGGATCGCAAGCTGTAATCATTAAAGAGGAAATACAGAAAACTCCAGGAAGACACTAGCTTTAGAACAAATTCAGTACAGTGTGTACTTCTGTGGCCTGTGCATAAGCAATGTGCAATTAATTAAATAGGAAATTCAAAAAGCAAACAACAATACAAAATGCTAAACACTAGGGATATAGTTGAAAAACTATGGGCAGAAATGTACAATGAAAGACAGTGTACTCCTTCGAGGAACTAAAAAAGACCACAATTAATAGAAAAACTTACCATTTGCATGGCTTAAGAGACACAGTAGTGTGATGTTAACTTTACCCACATTTCTCTATGGTTTCAATTTAATTCCAATAAAAATAATTGCAGCTCTTTGCCAAGTAGGTGTTGACCAGCTGACTCTAAAAGCATGTGCAAATTAAAAGGTTCTGGAATAGCCAATTTTTTGAGGGGGAAGGGGACCCATAAAAAGAGGACTTGGGCTTTCTTAGTCAAGACTCACTATAAACACATTGAGTTGTTGGAAGGCCAATTGAACAGAAAATGGAATTTGCTATAGAATCACCCCTAAGTATACTTGGTTTTCTTTTAAGATGTGTTCTCATTAAACTGGATATAAACTGAAATCATTCAAGAGAAAGGAAAGTCCATTGATAAAATACCTCCATAAGATTGGGTTGTAGGCAAGCCTGTAGCCCATTTTTATTATTGCTTGTTTTGTTTGAGACAAAGTCTCACTTTATAGTTTTAGCTGTCCTAAAATTCATCATGTAGGCCAGGCTGGCATTAAACTCCCTGCCTGCCTCAGCCTCATCTTGGACAGTAACTGCACAAGTGACCTTTCTAGGATTATAAATACCATCAGTGCTGGGATTAAAGATGCAAGCTACTATGCCTGGCTTTGCAGTGCATTTTCTTAGTGATTAATGTGGGAGAGTCAAGTCCATTGTGGTGGACTGCTACTGAGCCTGGGGTTCTGTGTTTTGTAAGAAAGCAGACTGAGCAAGGCATGAGGAGCAGACCAATAAGCAGAACCCCTCCGTGGCCTCTGCATCAGCTCCTGCCCCCAGGTTCCTGCCCTGTGTGAGTTCTTGTCCAGACTTTGATGAATAAACATTGATGTGGAAGTGTAAGTAAAATAAACCCTTTCCCCCCTAATTTGCTTTGTGTCATGGTGTTTCATTAATAACCCCAAGCAATAATAACCCAAGACAAGATGCCAAAGTAATTAATTGAAAAGGAGAGTAGTCTCTTCAACAAACATTGCTAGGAAAACTGGATATCGATTTGAAAAAATAAATTCTTCTACTTTGTATAGTAATTCAAAGTAGATCACTGACAGAAGTATAGCTGTGATGATATATTATATATTTAATAAAAACCAGTCTGGAATATCATAGAACAGATCCACCCAAGTCAATCTAGGAGGGTCAGAGAGTAGTAATTCAAGCCTTTAATTCTAGCACAGGGAAAGACCAGGAGTCTGACCTATACCTTTAATCCCATAACTCCAGAGACAGAGATCTTCCTGTGTTTCTGTGAGTTCAAGTAGCTCACACCTTTGATCTTAACCTGGATGTGAAACAACCAGGTATTTAAGGCAGGCTAGGTTATTTAGCAGAAGAATGAGAATCGAGGCTGAGGAAGCTGGAAGATATCTGGGTAAGATTTGGCTTTGGTCTGTTTCCTCTCTCTGATATCCCAGCTTTTCCCCAATATCTAACTCTGAGTTTCTTTTTCATTTAATACAACCAGAATTTGTGCAACAAATAACAAGTGTTAAAATTAGAGAAATAGAAACAAAACTTAGTCAACAGAGGAGATTGGCTAACTGGGTGATACTTGAATGTAATCTCAGCCCACAGGACTGAGGCAGGAAGATTCCAAGGGCTACAATGTTAGAACCTGCCTCAAAACAACCACAGCAAAGGGTTGGGATAAAATTGTCTTTTTCAAGATTAAAAATTGTTTTGTGAGACACTACAAAAAGACTAGAATGACAATCTAGAAACTGATAGCAAATACTTACAATGTGTATGTCTAAGGATGGACTTTTTTTTTTTTTTTTTTTATGAGGCAAGGTTTCTCTCTGTAGAGGAGTCTGTCCTCAGACTCAGAGATCTGCCTTCCAGGACCACTGGAGTGATATCACCCTAAGTGAGCTGGACCCTCCCATATTAACCCCACCTTAATCAAGAAAATACCCCCATAGACTTGCCTATAGGTCAATCTCATGGAAGCATTTTCTCAATCAAGTTTCCTCTCTTCCCAGAGGTCCCTGACTTCTACCAAGTTGGCAAAAATAAGCAACCAGCTCTATCCATTCTTTGACAACTTGACACACATACACAGTCGTTATTGTTTAGCCAGTCGTCCTTTTATTGTTTATTCTAAGTTCTCATGTTTATATCACAACATAAAGCACAATATAACTTTAAAAGTTCAAAGTCTTTTAAAAATATTCAAAGTCTTATAACCATAGATTTCTGTAAAATCTAAAATAAGTTGCATGCTTTATAGTTCCAAAGCAAGGAAAGCTCACAAAATGAAGTCTAACCATGGAAAAAAATTAATGCCCAACATGTGGAACTCACTCATAGTCGTTTGGGCTCCAAAGGACTTGAAGAGCTAAACCCCGTTCCCTGGCTCTGCCATCCACAGCACACACAGTGTTCTTTGTAGGATAGACTGGCTCCCATTCCTCCCCTTCCACTGTCTCAGCTGGTCATCTCCCAGTCCTGACATCTTCAATATGTTGGGGTCTGCACTGCACCTGAGGCTGTACCATCAGCTATGGCCTCTCCTGGCTTCTCAGTGCCAAGTCTTAGCTTCTTTCCAGGAGACTTTCAACCCTGTGGTTTCCATGTTGTCAAAATAAGTACCATGTAGGAGATTCTTATACATTACTCAGTTCAGCTACTAGCCTGAGAAGCAGCTTTGGACCCCTCTGGACCACGGCTTTGGTGTGCTGTCCCTCAGAAAATACTTCTGAGAAGATTTCACCTCAATGGTATTGGGCTCTAATCACACTGATTTCTCAACCTTAATTAACCAGTATCAATTGTCCAAAGCAAAGGCTTCACTTCAGTGGTGTTGATCTCTTGCCTATCCCAGCTTCCTCTTCTGCACCACAGGACCAGAAACAAGATTCTTAATTCATCCCTATCACACCAATAGCTCCACTAGTCTTTGCCTCCCTCTGAACCTTCATAAGCCAGGCCTCGGTTGTCTGCATTTTTTACAACACTAGTATCTTCAAAGCTTTCAATCTCCCACAGAACGGCCCTTAAGTTCTGAGCACTCAAAAGATTTTCTATTTCAGAGTTCCATACACTTATACAATCCTTCCCAAAACAACACCATTAAGTGTGTCACAGCAATAGCCCAGTCTCTTGTACCAATTTCTATTCTATTTTGCATTCTGTAACTGTGGAAAAAAATACTGCCTAGTTTTTCTAGTTTAGAGAGGATAAGGTTTATTTGGCTTATACATTCCAATCACAGTCTATCACTATTGAAAGAAATAAGGAAAGGAACTCAAGACAAATCTGGAAGCAGGAAGTGAATAAAATAGCACAAAAGAATGATGATAACTGCCTTGGTCTTCATGGAACACTTAGATTGTTTTGTGTGTGTGTGTGTGTGTGTGTATCTCAGGACCACCTACATAGAGGTGGCATCACCCACAAGGGGCAGGGTCCCCCCACATCAATGATTAATTTTTTAAAAAATGGCCCGTATAGTTGCCTACAGGCCAATCTAATAGTGGCATTTTCTCAGTCGAGGGTTCCTCTCCTCAGATGCCCCTTGTTCATGTCTAACCAGCACAACTATCATGTGTATAACTAAACCTGAACCCTGACGGTTGGAATGCGTAGCACATAGATGTTATATATATTGATGGTGAAAGAATAATGCTGCCGTCACTTTGCTCTGTCTCCTTAAGCATATATTTAACCTAGGCAGCAAGCTTACTTCCAGACATTTATGCAAAGAATTAAAATCTATCCATAAAATAGCCTTATAGTCACATTTATTTATATAACATAAACTGGAACAACTGAAAATGCCCATCAACTAGCATGAAGGAAAGCAAACTGTGAAATATGCACAAATGAAATCTACCCAACAGTACCACAATAAGTATAGCAAGATGTGTTATCTATTACCAAAATTACTGAATGAGTAAAACTTGTCTAAAGTGACAGAGAAATAGATCAGTGACTTGACTGAGGGTGCATCAGTACAATAGTGTCTGAAATGAGGCATGAAAAGATTTTGTGAGTAAATGTTGTATATTTTAATTGAAATGGTTACACAAACACAATGCATTTGTCAAGACTCACAAAACAGCCAACTTAAAATAAATGCATTTTATTATGTAAGTTACTCTTCCAAAAAGTTCTCTTGAAAAAGTCTAAAACCAAACCACAGTGGAATCATACAATAAACACCTCCTAAAACGCAAATCATTTGCACTATTATACTAGAAAATAATCTAAGTAATTGCTTTATTTTTGCCCTAAGCTAATGAAAATGTAGCTTAAAGTAATGCATCATCTTAATATGTTTAATAATGCAAAAATTTATGTCTACCACGTTAGTATTGAGAATCAGAAAATAAAACATTTCTTTATATGTGCATGTGTGTCTGTGTGGATGTGCAGATGCATATATGCATGTTAAGTGTGTGGAAGCCAGAGAATAAACTCAAATGTTGCACCATTTACCTCCTTTGAGATAGTCTTTCATTGGCCAGAAGCTCACTTATTAGAGTAGACCTGCTGGTCAGTGAGCCCCAGGAATCCTCCTATCTCCACACCTGCAGTGTTGGAATTACTAGCACATGCCACCACACACAGCATTTTTATATGGGCTTGGGGGAATCAAATTCAGTTCATTGTATTTGCAAGTTAAGTGTTTTACCATCTGAGTCATCTGCACAGAACAAAGCATACTTCTTATGAGAAACAGCTTCATTTTAACAGGAGAAGCTGCATGTTGATGACTGCCTTACAGTTATTAATGATGTGACCATGTCAGATATGCTGCATAATTTTCTTTCCTTACCCAGAAGCCTCTAAAATTACAGGATGATTATTTTTCTAAAAAATAATTCCTTTTGCAGGTCTCATCACTTACTCATTTTCCTTCCTTTCAGATTTTTATACTAAAATACAAATTTTATAATTAAATTCTTTACTATATGCACTTAGCAATACTTCATAATAGTATATTTTCATTGCAATTTGATTATGTTGCTTGTGTGAGGAGTTTATATTAACCTTAATTCTTAAGCATATATATAAAATTTATATGCACATACAAGGAGAGGTTTATGTATAATATGACCTAATATGCATGAATTTGCAAGCAATTTCCTTTTACTTGTCAGCATGAGTCTCCATTTTTATGACTTAGTTTTCATGGCCTGTATATATTTATTCTAGTTTTTACTGGATTAACCATGTATGCTAATAATTCAAATTTCTAGATCATTACAACATTTTACAGGACAGATGATATATAATATTTAGAATTGGGAACATTCTGTGGCACTTGATTCAGTGGTTAATATCTCATAGGCTACATAAGGATCTCAATGTAATTTTTGCATTTAAAAATATTTTTTATTCTTCTGTATGAGACCTGGCCACCATCTTTCCCATAAGAATCCTTCTGTAGTCCAATTTTTTAACTCACTAGCCATGCTGTGTTAGCCCTGCAGTCTTTGAAATTATTTTCAATAGAAATAAATAAGATGTTGTGATTTTTGCGAGCTCTTAATTAATAAAGGACAAAGATTATTCCATTTGAGACTAGATTAGAACAAGCAGCTATGACATGCCATGTTCAGACAATTGCTACAGAAAAAAAAATGCTTTTTCTTTCTCAGAATATTTAAAATTCAGTGTAAATGCAAACAGCAAGTCCAAATATTCAGCCACAGGACCTTTTCTTGCCTGTACAATTCTCCCATGCCCGGGCTTCTTGTTCCTTCTAGGGGTCTCGGGACCTAGTGCTCCTTTACCAATTGGAAAGTGTGTTTGCTTCATTATCTCAGAGACTTTGCTTGGTAAGGAAATATATTCAAACATTGTTGCTTCCAAAGTGGTATTTCTTGGAGAAGCTCGAAGAAGGGTGGCCATGAGTAGACTGACAAATGGCTTAACAATGCTGAGTCATAGTCTTTGACCAACCTGAGGTAGGGATGTACAGGAGTAGCGTGTCTACTTTAAGGCTTGGCTTCCTACCTGGATAAAGCAAATAACCACCATAATGAATGCCCATTTCTAGATAGTTTTTCTACAGTGCTGTGAATGAGTTCTGAATGATCCCAGCACACTGTAGTTTCTAAGTGTTTGCTCTCTAGGTTAGCAGTTGGAAGCATAGACTTGCTGGACCAGTTTCCATACAGCAAGAGCCAGCATTTATAACATTCTTAGGTGTCCCACCCTTCCCGTTGTGCCAAGTCCTTGTGTGGATTATCTATTAACTTTCACAACCACCTGATGAAATAGGTGATATGGATGTGCTGAGGAGATGGGGGCCTGTGTAGATTGAGCAATCTGTCCAAGTTCATACATATAGCAAGTAAAGAACTCAGGCTCAAAACCAGTCAGGCAGGCTTCAGAGCTAAACTCCTCTTTATTTCTTAAGGCTTTCCAGTTTCATTTAAAGCCATTTATCACTGTGTGAAAATTCCATTTTTTTGTTTTTGCACTCAAATAAATACATATTTCTTGGTTGCAGAGACATTGCACCTTCATTTAAAAAAAGCAATAGATGCATTATAGTAGGCACTGAATGAAAGATTCATATGGCTTTCTAGAAAGGGAACACAAAGGAATGTCTACTAGATAATCTCTAAACATTGATAATTTTTACATTTAATGAGTATTCATTTTAGGAATCTGTTTGTTCAAGTAGAAGACTCTTCAAACTGCTTAAAGATAGGGCTTTAAAAAAAAGTTCTCTTTAAAGGCATTGCTGTACACAGAGGAATTTTGACTGTTCAATAATGTAAACATCTATCCTGAGTGTAGAGCTGATGCAGCTCAGACCCTTTCTGGGAAGAAAATCTTTATGTCACTCATATCTCTTAAAGATGCCTAAGTCAAGAACAAAGCTAACCCTAATCCCCTGCTTAGAGAAGACAGGCAGAGACGCAGCTTTGCTTATGAGAATCTCCATGTTATAAGACGACCTTAGATCTTTCTCCGTTCCCATGTCTTTCACTAGCGAGTTGTATCTCATAATAGAACATGAGAGAAAACTTTACAAGGTGTTATACAGAATCACAGACAATCTAGGGTCACCAGAAGCTGCCTGGGCTTTGCCTGGGAAGCTGAGCTATTCCTAAAGTTACTTTCCCATGAGCCTTTCTTACTTGGTATTCAATCTTTGACCCCAAACCAACTTTTATCCTTTTTTTTCACAATTTCCCTTCCCAAATATGTCATTTGCCTCCTCACATAAGTGAAGAAAAAAGTAAATAAAAATGCCACTGCAAAAGACATTCTTATTGCTAACAACACTATATTGGAGCCCAACCTCATTCCCCAAACCCACATTTTGAAACTAAATAGTATCTCTCTGCATAAGTCTGAACAACCTTCTGTCTCAACTAGTCCCATACCTAGGCTTCTTCTGGATCAGCTATGCACTTCTTGCCATAAAAACTAGCAAACTGTCATGTCAGGACTTCTACACAAAGCTGTAATTTTGAAGTTTCTAAATATAATTAATCTATCATCTAAAAAAGATACTATTCAAACATATTAAAGGGATATTCTTAGTTGAAATAAGTATTTGGGGGCCCTTTTTTTCTGCCCTATCTTTATTTAAGTTTTCTCTTTTTAGACTTAGGCCTTCTCAAACCAAAGTCTATGGCCTTGTTCTTCAATGTTGGAACAGAGTTTACATTCTATTCAATTCATTTTCTCTAGCTTCATTCCAGAGTTGTTTTAGAAATGTCAATTGTGATTTATTTGTATATTCATATCCAGATTATATTCAATGCCCATATTGTATGAGGAGGTTTAATGAATCTGCTGCCCAGCGACATATTAATTTCTGCAAAGACCAGTCCTCTCGATGCATCTTTGATCCAGCCCAAACAGCAGCCAGACTGGCATCCAGAGCTCAGGTAAATATCTTTCCTCCAGGTATGAGCTTTATGACCTTGCATGCCTGGGGCAGATAGGTAGGATCTACCAGACTCCACTGTCAGTCTTCAGAAGCACAAAGGTAGAAGGCTGATGGTTATCTCTTGTCTCCTTGGGAGTTGTCTCCTTTTGGCTTGAAGTACCTTTGGGTGTTTCAGGAAAAAAAAATTATTTCTAAAATGTTTAAAGCCTTTCAAGATGAATACGTCAGTATATAAAGAATGTCTCTATAGTATTATGCTAATACCCTGCTTATTCAATGGTGTTTATCAGCCTAAACCACTCAGAAAAGAACTATGACTCAGTTTCAACTGGTCTGGTTGGGAGAAATGTTTCCAAGAAGATGCCTCACAGCTTGAGTTCTTGATCTGTAAAGCAGAAGGGGGATGGATGTGAGATATACAGCATATCTTGTTTATGGCCTGAGGCACAAACCAAAGACACGGAGTCTCTGGTGGGGATTGACAAGACAGAACAAAAAAGGAACAGATTTAGAAGGGTTAGGGTTCAAGCCGTTGAGATTGGAGGATGAAAGGATCTGATCAGATAGATGCTCAGAAATCTGGGAACAGGCAAGCCTGAGAGCCTGGGAGCCTGGGAGCAGGGACAGGAGCATTTCTGGGAAGCCAGGCAACTGTCTTCTCCACCTTCCTTTCCACCCATTTCCCACGGCTTCTGGCTTCTTCTTCGTCATCTTTTTTTTTTTTTTTTTTTTTTTAATTGAAGCAGGGTTTCTCTGTGTAGACCTAGCTATCCTGAAAGTCACTCTGTTAACCAAGCTTTCCTTGAACTCAGAGATCTGCCCACCTCTGTTTCCCAAGTCTGGGATTAAAGACATGTGCCGCCATGCCTGGCAGGATTGTCTTTTCTGTTCCATTATCTGTTAGTAATTTCAGGTGTCATCACAGGCAATGTGGACACTGATTCATTAGGGGAAAAGCAGAGTGACATGCAATGGACTTTTAGAAAGGTTACTTGTGCAGATACTGTCCAAAACGAACTGAGGAAAACCAGGAAGGAAATACAGCATGGGGGGAATAAGGGCCCCTGGGGTGAGGGGACTAATAGGGGAATAGCATATGAAAGAATTAATGAAGCTGAGAAAATCATAGGCAGCAAAATAAAACCAGGCATTAGAGTCTGGGCATGTAGGTACAGGTTGAGAATCCCTTACTTATGATGATGCTTCAGGTTTACTCAAAAATATTCAGAAATGTTTCGGGTTTTTATAATTTTTTTTTGCAAAGTTGGTATGTGCATGTGCACTTAAGACACATAGCCTGGGGCTGGAGAGATGGCTCAGTGGTTAAGAGCACCCTCTGCTCTTCCAAAGGACCCAGGTTCGATCCCCAGCACCCACATGGCAGCTCACAACTGTCTGTAGTTCCAGTTCCAGGCAAACACCAAGGCAAATAAATAAATAAATAAATAAACAAAGTCTTTTTTAAAAAAAAAAAAAAAAAAAGACACATAGCCTGATGGTGATTCATACAAAGTTTTCCGTGTGCCTGTGTTTCAAGTGCAACACATCCCATGATGTATTAGATATTTTCTCTTGTAACATCATCCTGGTGGTCAAAATGCTTCTGATTTTGGAGCATTTCTGATTACACATCTTTGGATGAGAGGTGCTCAAAACCTTCACACAAGAGGGAGGATCAATGTGTGATGGGCAAGTGGTGGGTTCAGGTTTACAGACTTAGTCTCTCCAGCTGAGATGGTGGGGGAGGAATGCAGAGCCATGAGAGCCAGGACCTCTACAATCAGTGGCCAGAGTTTGACTTCCCATTGCGCAGTTGATTATTTGTAGGTAAGACTTTGAGATTTACTTTTGCCTGTAAATGACATTAGTCATGTGTAACTAGTTGAATGGTTAGAAGTATGGCACTGGCCGAGAGAGGTCTTTGCCTGTCTTCTCTCTTCTTACCTCACCCTTTTTCTCCTTTCCAAAACCCTTTGTCTTGCTGGGGTTGGAATCACAATTTTGAAGAACCATGGCAGCTTTAGGCTTGAATTCAACCTAAGTGTAGAGAAGTCTGTAAGTCCAACATTTCTTCCACCTCATACAGCAGTACCAGCAACTGACATTACTACAGATGTTTCTATCCAATCCATGGAGCTTGCCAGGGTTAGTGGGCCAGAGACTGGAGGGATTGAGCAAACAGAAGGGTTTTTTATTTGTGAAGAAGGCCAGCTGGCCATCCCGAGCATAACCAGTGACTTGGCTCTACTCCTCTTCTTGTTTTCCAGAGCTTAGTAGTGGCTGCGAGCACTAAGGGGAAATTGCTTGCTCCCTGAATTCCTTTGCTCACTGACGAGTCTGTCTGAATGGCAGTGTTTGCTCCTTGAGTGCCAATGCCACCACTCTGGAATCTTGCCTAATAGTGAGCTTGTTCAGAAATGGAACAAGAAGAGAAAGCTTGTTTCAGGCTTGAGGACTGTTAATGGACTGCCAAAATGTGTTTCTATTTCAAACATAATCAGCTTTAAAAAATCTACCATACCCTTAACCAGAGGAGACCAATATTGGCCTCTAAAAATAAACCTTTGGGGGCTAGAGAGATGGCTCCATGTGAATGAATATTTGCTGTGAAAGCAAGAGGACATAAGTTCAAATCCCTAGCACACAAAAGCCAGTCATAGCCACACATGTCTATAATACCAGTGCTGGGGGCAGAGTCTGACAGATCCTGGGAGTTTACTGGCCAGCCAGATATCCAAAACAGTGCGCTTCCAGTTCAATGACAGACCCTGTCTCAAAAAGTAAGGTGGATACTAATGGAAAAAGACATCCAATATCATCCTCTGACCTCCACATGCTTGGGTAGACACTAACATCAACTTGAACATATACACATACACCCCCTACACACAAAATGCTAATAATGACATTATTATTTTAGCTGGCTCAGGATGAATATCTGTCTGCTATACTATCACAAAAATCCTTGCATTAGTAAGGAGTTTACTTAAATAACAGATTATCTTTGTGCCATATTTTCCATGGGCCTGGAGATAGATTCATAGGAAGCTGAGGGGGCTCCCAGAATGCTTTGGTTCTTCTTTGGTTTCCATCTGTGCAATGTGCAGCTGTTCTGTAGGACTAGCGAAGGCCTCTGGGTATTGGAATTCTATTCTTAAAACATATGCTGCCTGTCAATCTCCATTTTCCTCCTCTGTTCTGGTTAGAAAACAAATCCATCTTCAAGTGTAAAGAAAAATAACATATTCCATAACTATATCCTAAATGACATTAAGTAATTTCTTTTGTCCCCACACAACTGATTTTATAGGAGAAACAGACCACCACCAACCCTTGCGGCTTTCTTATAAATGAATGTTCCCAAACCAAACTATGGCTTTGAGCACCAGCAAGAGACCACAGCCCAGGCTAAGAGAAATGCTGGGTGTGTGTCTCCTTCCTCTGAGTTCAGGAGTCCCTGGGATGACTCTTAATTTCTGTTAGTTGAGTGTGTGTAAGTTTACTTCACCCTTGGTACTCACAGTGGCATGTCTCTATCTTTAGGGTAAAGCTCAGGCAACTCCCAAAAAACAACCAACTGTCACAAGTGCTGTGGGAACTCTGCTGCAGAGCAGGACTGTGGAAACCAAGAATGAAGTCATGGCCAGTCCAAGTAAGTCAGAGCGTACACTTGAATTGTCTAGTCATGGGAGTAGAGCACCCATGCTCCACTGCTGTAGTCAGTAAATGCTAAAATGGTAATTCAGTGCTGCTGAAAAACAAACAAACAAACACAAACATGTGGGCTTGTTTGAGCTTGAAACTCATTTACCAAGAGGGAATATTATCAGGCTTTCTCCACTCTAACCAAGTGGGAAGTCCAGTTTGATTACAGCGGCAGGTGTCCACAGCTGTTGCTTCTCAGTCTGCTAAAACTGAGACGATTGAGATTGGAAGTTCACATGTCAGGTCACATGTCAGATGTACAAATGAACAGCTTCTCCAGAGTGGCAGCAAGCATAGCCATAGTCATAGCCCTGGCCAGTTCTTCCCAGTGACCCTCTACAGAGTCTACTGTGCCACCTACAGAAAAGGAAACGGGCTCAAAAAGGAGCCGTGACCTTGCTAAGGCACACAGCTGGTAACCAGCAGGTTGGATTAGCCATCCACTGTGCTCTCCAACCATAGTTAGCTGAACAAGAAACAGGATTGTTTTCTCTATGCCCAATATGCCTTTTATAGAATCACCCTACAAAGAAACAAATTGCCCAATGGCATTTGCATACCTACTTTGCTTTCGGTTGCTGTCCCCTTCCCCTGTCCCCTGGTTCCCTGGCCCTGATTCTCATGTCCCTTCCATCCCCAGGATTCACCATTTCTGCTCTCATATCCCTTGTCAGCGTGCACTGTTCAGACAGTCTGTATTATTTCACAGCCACACTGTCACTTCTGGACAGCAGTCACGTTTTGAAGGTATTAGCCAGTTTCCGCCTGAGTAACAGCACCAAGAAGATTTGCAGTTTATTTTAAGTGGCTTATCTCAGGTTTAAAAATCTGAGGGTCCAGGGCTATGGTTCAGTGGGTAAGAGCTCCCGATGCACAAGCATGAGAATTCTAGTTCAAATCTCCAGTAAAAACCTGCATGCATGTGGCCAGGCACGTGCCATTAGCCTTAGAGCTGTGGAGAAGACTGCTTAGAAAATTGGTGGGAATTTCTCTCTCTTCCTGGCTGCCAGTCTAGCTTTAAGTTCAATGAGAGACCCTGTATCCAGCAGATAAAGTAGAGAGGGATAGAACAAGACACTGACATTCTCCCCTGACCTCCACATTTGCACACCCACACATGTAAGTGTACATATACATCATACCCAAAATGCCATAAACATATGCCACACACACAACACAAACAAACAAAAACTCGAATCCACATTTTAAAGTTGTCTGCACAGCATTATGAACCCAAGTTGTTAGGGTTTTGTTTCTTTGGCTTTGGTATGGCAACAATACTATTTGTGTGTTTTTTAATTATTTTTTTTCATTTTTATAAACATTTACCATCTGAACAATTTTAATGTATAGTGGTATTAAATGTGTTCACCATGCTGCATGAGAACCACTCCACCATCCATCTCTGTCCCTTGCCCAGTACTGAGAATGGAGCCTACGTCTTTGCACACTCACACAAGTCTTCTACACCGAGCTACATCTCAATCCCTCTTTTTTATTTCTTTTTAAATTACATTTATTTGGAGTGTGTGTACGTGCACATGTACATGCCATGTCACTCCTCTGGAGGTCAGAGGCCAGCTCGGAAGAACCAGTCCTCTCCTTTTATCATGTGGATCCCCAGGATCAAACTCAGCCCATCAGGCTTGACAGCAAGTACCTTCTACTTGACAAACCATCTTGCCAGCCTTATTTTGACCTTTTGTTTTGAGAGACACACTATGTGGCCCACGCTAGGCTTGAATTCATTCTGGAACCCCTGTAGCCCTGGAATTTTGGATCTTCCTGCCTCAGTCTCCCCAGTAGCTTGATGTACAGATCTTCACTCTGTAAAACTGAAAGTGTGGACCCATTAAACATTAACTCTACATTATTTCTTCTCTTGGTCTCTTGCCAGTGCTGTTTCTATGATCTTGTCTATTCTAGCAATTCCCATAGCTGCACAATATTTCTATATTTTCATGGATTTTATTTCATGATTTTCTTTCACTCAGTGTGATGTCCTCAAGCAAAGTGCAGCCACATTGCAGCATATTTCAGAATTGAATTCCTTTTTACAGCTTAACATTTCTTCATGCATGTGTGTGCCTTTGTGTGTATGATCACTTTTCTACTTATCTATCAATGTGCAATAGGTTGGACCCACAGCTTAGCCGCTGCAAACATGTCCAGGACTTCTCTTTCAGTTCCTTGAAATCTGACTCTCAACTCCTGGGGTAGATGCCCAGAAGCAGAATTGATGGGTCTTATACTAGTTCTGTTTTTAAGTTTCCAAAAAGTCACATGATGTTTTCTATACCAGCTGTACAAGTTTACATTTCTACCTATTAACATTGTTCAAAGAAGGAATCCATTTTCTATGTCTTCACCCAATCTTGAGTGTGTGTGAGTGTGTGTGTGTGTGTGTGTGTGTGAGAGAGAGAGAGAGAGAGAGAGAGAGAGAGGCAGTCCTAATGTATGAAGTGATATGTGATTGTCATGTGTATTTGTTTAATAATCTAGGATGCTAAAAAATCTTTTTGAAGAAATGTCTACTCAAGTTATTCCTGTTTTTGATTTGTTGCAGTATTAGTTTCTTTTGAATAACTATGATGACCAAATGACCAACAGAAACAGCTTAAGGCAGGAAGGGATTCTGTAGTTGGCTTGTTTCTAGCCAGTTTTTCTAACTTAAATTATCCTGTTTTGCTTTAACTACATTTTACCTCTGGGCTGATTAATTTTCTTTATTCTACATCCACACGTCTTTTATTTCCTTCTTACTTTTAGGTGGCTGTGTGAGTGGGTGGCTGGCCTCTGGCATCTTCTCCTTCTGTTTTTTTTTTTTTTTCTCCTCCTCCTCCTCTCTTGAGTCTAGATTTCTCCTCTTATTTATTCTCTCTGCTTGTCAGCCCTGGCTATCACTCTCTTTCCTAGCTATTGGGCATATCAGCTTTTTATTAGACCAATCAGATATTTTAGACAAGCAAAGTAACACAGAGTTAAACAAATGCAGCATTAAAAAAGAAGTGACACATCTTTGCATCCTTAGACAAATGTTTCACAACATCTTAAATTGATATTCTACAACAGGATTTTTTTGGCTAGTGGTTTCAGAGGTATCAAGACATACTTTTGGAACCATGGCATAGAAGGTAAGCTCACATGGTGGCCAGAAAACAGAGGAAGGGATGCATTACTGAGCTGGCTTTCTCCTTTTTACCCTTTTATTATTTGAGCCCCAAGTTCGAATAGATAGTTCTTCGCACATGATGGGTGGTTCTTTCTCCCCAGTATAACCATTTGCAAATGCTCTCAAACATACACGCAGAAGTGTGTTTGACTGATCTCTAAGTAATTCTAGATGATTTCAAGTTAATAGTCAAAATCAACCATTGTCTGTTACTGTGATAAAATAGCATTAATTACTAATTTAACATTAATAAAAGAAAATTAATAGAAAGGGTTTATTTTGTTTAACAGTACAAGGTTGTAATCCATCAATATGTGACAGTAGCATCAGCAGGAACTTGAAGAAACTGTCACATTCCATCCTCAGCCAAGAAATGAAAAGCAATGAGTCTTTATACTCTGTTCACTTATGCTTTTTCTATAGCTCAGCTGCCCCAGCCTAACGATTCTCCCTTGTCAATCAACTTACTCCAGATAATACCCCAGAGGTATACACAAAGGCCCATCTCCTGGGTATTCTAGATTTCATGAGTTGAAAATTGAGATTAATCAATCATAATTTCACCTATTGTCACTTTGACAACCAAATACACCATCATTTTTAAGTCATAACCTTTTGCTCCTTATCACCAAAGTCACATGTTTATCTCATAAATCAGTATCCAATCCAACTTCCGAAGTCTCTGTGTGGTCAGACTTACCTGCAGCACCGCTTCCGCTCCTCTGTGCCTTAGTTTTTTTCCTTAGTTACAAAATATACTGGCAAAAGTAATTTATGAGGAAGGATCTGTGTGGTGGAAATTTTTGTATATTATAAATAAAAAAAACTGCTTTGGTTTGTGTTAGGTGTCATAAAAATAGGTAAAAAAATAAGTTTTAAATATAAAAAATATTAAGTTAAATAGACTTGATTTAGCTGAAAAAAATCTAAGACTTAAATAAAATAAAGGCCATAGGCCACATAACAAACAAATTAATAAAAAGTTAAAGTAAAAAAGCTAACTAAAACATAAGCCAAACAAAATAGAATTAATGTAAACATCTAAGTCATTTTTTTTAAAGAAAGCCACCACAAACAAGTCAAACTTCTAGCCCAAACAAAATAAAAATTCTTTTACAACAGGTCTATTAGTTGCATTGACTCTGTAATTACATGAAAAAGCATAGACTTCTTGACGGTAGTAGGTCTTCCAGTCCATGAATATGAAATATGTTTCCATTTAACTTCTTAATTTCTTTTAGTATTTTGTAGATTTTTTTTTCTGTGCTAGGGATTGAACTCAAGGCTTTGAGCATGCTAGAGAATGTTAAATTAAGTTAAATAATATAAGTAATTAGTGTCTTTAAAAAGTTAAATTTGTACCCCTGATTTGCACATTTTGTTTTACAAATCTTAAGTATTTTTGCCTAATTGTAGAGTAATTTATTATTTTTATAAAGTTATAAATAGAACTGATTTCACAATCTCCAATTTAAATTGTTCATTATTGTATAAAAATAGAATTGATGTATGTTTAATTTGTATGCTGTTACATCCCTGAATTCACTTATTATTAATTCATCTAGATAGTGGTTTGTCAATTTCTTGCCCTTTCTAAAGAAGACATGTGTGATTTTACTGATTTTCCTTTTTTTAATCTCAGCTTCATTTATATTTCCTAAAACTGCTATCATTTATAATTTCTGTTGCCTTTAGATTGATTCATCTCTTTTCCAAGTCTTAAGTTGATAAATTAGGTTTTTGATTTAATTTCTTTTTAGTTTAGGGGATTTCTAAGACAAGGTCTTGTTAGGTAAAGACTAGAACTTTCTATGTGGAACAAATTGACCTTGAACCTGAAATAGTTCTTCGTGTCTCTGCCTTGCTACTTCTGGGTCTATAACTGTAAGGCTGCATGTCTGGCTTCTTTCTTAGTATTTTTTTTAAAAAACATGAACCTTAATAGTTAAATTTTTTCCATTACTCTGCATTTGCTGCATTTTATAGATCTTGGTATGTTCTGTTTTCAACTTCATCCATCTCTGCTTTGTAATTTGTCTTGTGATTTCTCCACTAAACGATCGATTATTTAACAGCATATTATTTAATTTCTGTAAAGTTGTAAATTTTCCATATTTTATTTCCATTATGATTTCTAGCTTCATCTTATTCTGGTAGGAGAGGACACTAGATGTGCTATATGTCTTTTTTCACTTACTGATGTGAATTTGTAGTGTAACATGTGGTCCATGATGAATGTACATGCTATGAGACAGAGCTGTACATATATCTCTGATGGAGTTGGACTGTTGTGTCAGTCCTTGGTGTTTGACTCATCTCTGGTTCTGTTCATCACTGAGTGTCAGGAGTTTAAATCTCCAGATATTGTTGTAAAACTGTTTATTTTTCATTTTAATTACTTCATTTTGTTTCATATGTTTTGGAGGATCTAATATTGGGTTGATAGTTATATCTCTTTCCTTCATTGAACCTTCTATTAATGAAGAATATCCTTCCTTGTCTCTTGTAAATTTTGATTTGAATTCAATTTTATCTGATATTAGTATGACTATTCTTACTCTTTTTATGACTTTTTATTTTTATAGAATAAAATCTTTTTTAAAAATCCATGTATCCCCTTGTTCCAAATCCCTTCCCCCTCCTGACTCCTCCCAGTCAGCCTTCAGCCTCCAGCCGCCCTCCACCCCATCCCCCCCATCTCTTACCCAAAAAGGGCAAGAGGTCCCAAGGTGGATCAGCTCAGCATCCACTCCAGGCCAGTCCGATTTCCTCATCCTAATATCAAGACTGGGTTAGGTGTTCCTCTGGAGGGAATGGGCTCTGAAATGCTAGTCCATGCACAGAAACACAGTCTGAACCCTCCCCTTGAGGCTCCATATACTGCCCATGTCAGTGGACAGTTGCCTGTCCTTGGAGGGCTTAGTTCCTTTTCCAGATGGTTCTCAAGTGGCTGTTCTTGATCCAGTGAGCTACTCAGAGCTCCAGCCAGCCATCACTGTGAGAATTTTCCTCATAGTCTCTATCCCCTTGCTCATATAGAGTCTCCTCCCCTGCTATCAGCTAGACCAGGAGCTCAGCCCAGTGATCAGACATGTATCCCTGCCTCTACCACTATTGGATGTAAGTTCTGTGATGGCACTTAGGGTGGTTATTCATTTGATTATAGGGGAAGTCCTGTTTAGGCAATACCTTAGCTATTGGTTGGAGACCTAGCCAGGGACATCCTATGAGTTCTTGGAGGTTTCTCTAGCACTCAGTCTTTTTCCAACCCCACATTGGCTTCCTCTACTAAGATCTTCATCTCTTTTTTTCTCTTCCTCCTTGTTGTTCCTCTCACTCAATCATACTATATTATTTTCTGTTCTCTGATTTTCGACCTATTTGTTTATTTAGACCCAAGATGAGTCCCTTATAGATATCATTTGGTTGGATCCTGTATTGTCTATTCTGCCAATCTCTAGATGCTGATTGGAGCTTTTAATCTACTCACATGTAAACTAATCACTGGTGAGGAATGGTCTTCATCTTGCTCTTTGATAATAGTCTTTGGTTGCTTTTGTTTTTTATTTTTTGTCTTCTCTTGCTTTTTTCATTTGTCTTTTGTTAATTTTTATAGTGGAATGCTGAAGTTCCTCTTGTGTTTCCTTTTAGTTTCCTTTCATATACATTTTATAGCTATAAGTTTTATGATTACCAGAAGAATTATATTCAAAATGTAAAGTCATAAGATTCTAATTTGAATTTTTAGCAGATGATCTTTTGTAATGGTCAGAGACTCTTCTTCCTTTAATAACTGCTTCCAGGCTTTTTGGTTCATCAGGCTGTGGACACCTTCACCTACTAAGCCATCTTGCCAGCCCTGTGTACCTCTCTCTTTTATTGTTGTTTTGTTTGTTGAGACAAGATCACAATGTGTACTCCCTCAACAATCCAGGCTGGCTTCAAATTCACAGATCCACTGCTTCTGCTTCTTAAGTGGCAGGATTAAAGTGACATCAACATGCAACTTTTGATTTTTTAATGTCACACAATTATGTTTTGTACACTTAAACAGAAACTAATCATTCTCTTAATTGTGTTATAAAAAATATTACAAGCTAAAGTTGTATGTAGCTGGCTTTTTTTTAGTCTATCAACCAGCTCCAAAATCATGACATGGAGACTTAATATTGGTTATGAATGCCTTGAGGCTTTTTACCATTGTTTCTGTATGTCCTGCTCTGTGTCTGATAGCTGGTGGCGACCTGCAGGCTGGCCATGGGCATCTCCCACTCTTTCTCCCTTGTTCTTTCTTCTCAATCCTCTCTTCCCCTCTCAAGCCTAAAATTCTTCTCCTGTTTATACGCTCTGCCTGCCAGCCCCACGTATCTCTTCACTTCCTGGTTATTGGCTGGTCAGCATTTTATTAGACAGATCAGGTGACTTAGGCAGGCAAGGTGAAACAAATGCAAGACATCTTTATATAATTAAAAAATGCAGCGTAAATAAATGTAATACACCTTGACATAGTTAAAGTAATACGTCATAACATAAACAAATGTGTGTAACACATCTTTACATAGTTCAAGTGATATTCCATGACAGTTGTATTAATACCAACTTTTATCATTGTCCATGTATTTACCCCTATTAAATCTTTCTTTCCTCCTACCCTGGCCCATTAATACCCGAGACAGGTTAGAGAGCTGGCTCAGAGGTCAGAAGGGCAGAGAGCTGGTCCTGCCTACCACCAGCTGTAACACTTGGGAAAGCAGGCCCTGCACCTCACCTGGGTATCTCCATAGGGTCAGCCCCATTGGCAAAGGTGTGAACAAGCCAGTCCCAAAGTAATGAGCATGGGAGAACTGTTCTTCTGCATTTTATGGCTTGGTCAGAGAGAGATGCCCCACTCCCACCCATCAATGCCTGAGGCAGGTAGGAGAGCTGGGCCTGAGGTCAGAAGAATGGGAAAGCTAGCTCTGCCCCTTATCTGATGCACAATGGTAACACATTAGAGCTGGCCCCGAGGACATGAAAGTAGGAGAACTGCCCTTACTCTTTGCTGTTGCTATATAGGGTAAATGTGCCAAGGCTCACCCTGGTGGTGAGGGCAAGAGAGAGCTGATGGGCTGACCAATCCTACAACTAACTACTCAGGCCCAGAATCAGGGTTATGGGTTGGTCTACCCCAGTATCTGCCTTATCTGTGATTTTCTGGAGCACATGAAGGGACCAGTCCTGCTGACCCAAAGCTGCAGGATCTCCATAACACAGGGCAACAGCAGAATATCCAAGAGGAGCCCCAGTGAGGGCCCAGCATTGATAGTGTAGCAGAAACCAGAGGCCTTAACCAGACCAATGACTCTTTGCCATTAATATTTACAACTAAAGATGTATGGACAAAAGAGGACTCACTTATATCACACTACAGCTTCCATGATGGGTTTTTTTTTTTTTTTCCTTTTCTTTTTCTTAAATTTTATCAGGTTGGAGGACGGGGCTGCAGGGTCAGAGAAGGGATATGCAGGGACAAGAAATGAATGGGGAAGAGATGCATGAAAGACACAAAGAATAAATTTTTTAAAAGTCAATCTTCATACAGTTTTGAGTTTCATTAATTGTCTCTGAAGAGTTTCCTTGAGCATTCCTTACAAGACAGGAATAGCAAATTCTTTTAGCTATGAATTTCTTAATTTTTCTCTTACATTTAAAGGACATTAGATTTTTGGTTGACTATTTAGTTGGCTATTTTTTAAGACACTTTGAACATACTGTCTTCTGCCCCTAAAAGTTTTGATGGAAACTACTTGTGGTCTTCCTGGGGTCCCTTCTACATGATGTACCACTTCCCTTATGCTGCTTTCAAGATCCATTGTCTCTTGGAAGTTTGATTTTTGCCTTAGTTTTGTCTTTAGAGTTCCTCTTGCTTGGAGTTTGCTGTACTTCTTGGATGTTTATAACTATGGCATTCATTAAATTAGGGAAATGGTCAGACATTATTGTTATTTACCGTCTCTACTCTTTCTTCTTTTGTTTTTGAATCATAATGAAAGTTTCCTCCTGTGATGCATGTATTCATTGGCATAACAATTAATTTTCATTGTCAGCTTGACTCTATTTAGAATTACCATGGCAACACACCTCTGGGTACCAATGAAAGCATCTTCATAAAGATGTCGGTAAGCAAAGGAAGACTCACTCTTAATGTGGGTGACATCATTCCATCAGCTGGTAATCACCTCTCAGCGCCTTTCACTGAGCAGTTACTCACTACTTCATGCTCTGCTTACCATATCTTGCCAACATAATGGACTGTATGTCTATGAACCATGAAGTCAAAATAAGCCTCTCCCTTTCTCGTTTTTCTGTCACATGTTTGGCCACAGCATATCACTTATACAATTGGCTTGATGTACTCCCACAGATCCCTTCAACACTGTTTCATGTTCTTTAGTCTTTGTGTGTATTCATGTGTGCAGGACTATGTATGTGTGTGTGTAAGAGGATAGCCACCCACCTTTTTTGAGACAGGGTTTTTACTAGCCTGAGCTTCCAATTGGAGTAGGCTGGCTGGCCAGCACGCCTAAGGCTTCCACCTCCTCAGGACTGGGCTTACACGTGAATGCAACTGTAGCCTGCTTTCATTTGGGCTCTAGAGGCTGGACTCTGCCCCCATGTTTGCAAAGCAGACAGTTACCAACTGAGACATTTCACCAACTCCTTCAATTCCTTTACTTCTTGCTCTTCAAGCTTGAAAATTCTTATTTTCAATTTTTTTTCTTCTAACTGATCAAATGTGTCCTCAAATCCTTCTAGTAAAATGTTCATTTTAATCCTATTTTTAAGTTGCAGAATTTATTTTTGGCTTCTTTGAGGAATCCCATCCCTTTGTTGCCATCTCCATTCTACTCATACTCCCTTTCCTTGACTTTTTCCAGCATTTCCTTTGGTTCTTTGAGCTCTTTAAGACAGTCATTGAAGCTTTTGTCTACTAAAAGGTCTTTTATTAGGTCATTTTCAGGGACAATTTCTATTGATTCATTTTTTCCTTTTGAATGAGTCACATTGAATTATTTTGCTGTGTGCCTTGCAGTTTCCTTGTTGAAAACTAGATATGCAGAAGCCAAGGGCGTAGGTGGTTCAGGGCTTCAGAGCACTTGTTGTTCTTGAGGAGGACCAGGGTTTGCTTCTCAGCACCTACACAGTGACTCACAACCACTGCTAACTCCACTTCCGGGGGCTCTAGGGCCTTTTTTTAAAAAAATTCTGTGAACAGACATACACAAAAATATATGTACATACATACAGGAAAAACATTCACACACATTGAATAAATCAAAAGAAATTGTTGCAGATCTAATAGTATAAGGACTCTGGAAACTTGACTCTCTTCCTTTCCTGGGACTTCCTGTATCTGTGCCCCTGTCAGTCCAAGTAGATCCTCTACATCAGAGGTTCTCAACCAGTGGGTTCTGATCCCTCAGGGTTCCAATGACCCTTTCATGGGGATCACCTAAGACCATCAGAAAACACATATACTTACATTATGATTTATAACAGAAGCAAAATTAAAGTTATAAAGTTAGCAATGAAATAATATTATGGCTGAGGGTCAGCACAACATGAGAAAATGTTTTAAAGGGCTGCAGCTATAGGAAGGCTGAGAACCACTGTTCTGAGCTCTTTTCAGATCTTGTGCCTTTCTCTGGGAATACTTGCTCATTTTCCAGTTTTCCTGGATTTTTGAAATATTATGTTTCTAGCATCTGAGTGCCCAAAAGGAAAAAAAAATAAAAAAGATAAAAACAAAGGATTCAAAGCATTTGCTTTTTAAATCCCCCAGAGCCAACATACAAGATCATAACAACAGTCAGAATAAAAGATTAAGCCAGCAGGGGATTGCATAACTGGGGGTAGGTACAATGCTAGAGGCCACCTACCTTTTTGCCTGTATCCCTTTGATCAGAAACATCAGTCAGTGGTCAGAGCACAGATACTTTTAGGATAGAATTCTTCCTGCCCACTCTGGCTTCCACAAGTTACAAGCAGACTGACCCAGGAACCACTAATAAAGGTGTGTAGTCAGAAGTTTCTGGCCCAGACTAACCCCAAAGTCCAGACCAGTAGTCTTGCAGCTGCTTAGTCCCAAAGAAACACATGGAGGCTTATATTAATTACAACTAATTACAATTAACATAATTAATTGATCTATGGCTCAGGCTTATTACTTGATAACTCTTCTATTTTATTTCTATTTATATCTAACCACGCCTCTTGGTACCCTTTCTCAGAGCAGCATTCTCATCCTGCTTCCTCTGCATCTTGTTCTTCTCTTCTACTTCCCAGAATTCTCCTACTCTGGATGTCTCACCTCTACTTCCTGTCTAGCTACTTGTCCAATCAACATTTTATTAAGCCAGTATTTACAGTACAAAAACATAATCTGACAGCAAAGGTGCAGGAAAGTGAAATTGCTACTGTGTTAAGAATTGAAGTTGATAAAATTAACTGAAGTTTACAACCCAAGCCTTTCTCTGGAAATTGCAAGCTTTTGATAGAGTAGGAGTTCCATAGCATTTCCATCAGCAGACTGGGCCCCTGCAATATAGTCTAGATAGGGGATTTCTGGTGCTTCCCACTCTGCCTTCTCCCTAGAACCTCACAAGTTTTCTCTTGAGCTGTGAAATAATGTAGCAGTAAGATAAATCATGCTTTTAACTAAGAAAAAAATGATTCAAGCTATACTTGTTTAATAAAATTTTACTAGCAATTTTGTTCTAAAGTGTAATGACTCATCTATTAAATAAAAAAAAATCTCTATTTTTAAGTAAAAGCACGATGTGAATTTTGAGTGTTAACTAAGCACATTGGCCAACAGGGAATATTTCTTAATTCATCAGTGTTAGATGATGTTGACAGTGTACAAAGTTGAATCTGACTTCAACACCAGATGTCTGGGACCCTTGATCTCTAATCTAGTTAGTTTGGAAAGAGGTTGGAAACAAAACAATAAAAACCCTAGTATGTGAGGTTTACTGTTGAAAATCAGCAGTTTTCTCTCCCTTGAATAATTTCTTCAGGATGGCAACAGGCAGTAATGAAAAGATCCCAAGTGAGAACTCAGAAGTCTTATATCCTGGCATGTTTTCTTGACTAGAGCATTCAGGTAGCAGAACAGTAAGCCAGCAGATCTCAGCAAATGGTATGTTTGTTCTTGACCGGCCAATGAGAGTTCACAACCACTGTGTTATCACCACCCCACAGCAGCAGTGTTGAGAGATGGAGCTATGAAAATGTGATGTGATCATCAGAACTCTGCTCTTTGTTTTTTTTTGTTGTTGTTTTTTTTTTATGGTGGAAAAAAGTATATTTAGAATTAGCCAGCTGGACTGAGTTTAGATGATCCCAATATTGTTGGTGACATCCAGAGCATCATAATCAGAAGCCAATCGAACATACGCCTTCTTTTCTCCGTCAGGCCTTATGAGGGTGTTGACTTTGGCCACATCTATGTCACAGCCTGTTTGATCTGGTGCTTGTTGGCCTTGACATCCACAATGAACACAAGAGTGTTGTTGTCTTCTATCTTCTTCATGGCTGACTCAGTGGTCAAGGGGAACTTGATGATGGCATAGTGGTCAAGCTTATTTCTCCTGGGCGCACTCTTTCGAGGGTATTTGGGCTGCCTCCTGAGCCTAAGGGTCTTGGGCCGCCAGAAGGTGGGTAATGTGCGGATCTTCTTTTTCTTGTGGCTGTGGACACCTTTCAGCACTGCTTTCTTGGCTTTCAAGGCCTTCGCTTTGGCTTCGGCTTTGGGAGGGGCAGGAGCTTCCTTCTTCGCTTTCGGCGCCATCTTGGTGAAAAGCGAACTCTGCTCTTTGAATAGATTGATGCTGTTACTGTGAGAATACTTGGGTTATCAACACAGCATTCCATGTATCCCCTTATTTCTCTTGCTCACATTTACACATTGTTACTGTCTTAGTTAAGGTTTCTGTTGCTGTGAAGAGACACCATGATCATGGCAACTCTTACAAAGAAAACATTTAATTGGGATGACTCACTTAGAGTTTAAGAGGTTCAGTCCATTACCATCATGGTAGGGAGTATGGTGCCATGGAGGCAGTTATGGTGCTGACTACATCTTCATCAGAAAGCAACAGGAAGTCAATTGAAACACTGGGTAGGATCTTGAGCACAAGAAACCTCAAAGCCCACCCCTACAGTGGCACACTTTCTCTAAAAAGGCCGTACCCATTTCAACAAAGCCACACCTCCTAATAGTGCCACTCTCTATGAGATAATAGGAGCCAAATACATTCAAACTATCACATTCCACTTTCTGGTACCCATAAGCTTATAAAAATATCATAATGCAAAATACATTTAGTTCAACTTCAAATTCTCTATAGTTTATCACAGTTTCATCAATGTTTGAAAAGTCCAAAGTTCAAAGTCTCTTCTGAGATTCATGCAATCTCTTAAATGTAATTCCCTATAAAATTAAAATAAAAACAACAGATTATTACTTCTAACATATAATGACACAAGATATAGATAACCATTCCATAGGAGAGGGAGCACAGTGACGGACAAACGAAGACTGAAAACCATCTGGGCAAACTCCAAACTCTGTATCTTCGTGTCTGATGTCAAAATGTTCTTTGGATCTCCAGTTTCATTTAGCTTGTTGGTGCAACACACTTCCTAAACTGATTTCACTCCCTTCTAGCAGCACTCCTTGGCAGGCATTACATGACTCTGGCATCTCTAACCTCTTGGGTTCTCCAAAGCAATCCAGGCTTCAACTTCACAGCTTTATGCAATGGCTGCTCTATTAGGCCTCCATTCAGGGATACCCCTGACACATGCATAGCCTCAACGGCTTTCTTTAGGTGTGGAGGCAAATTCTAGGTATTTTTTTTATCCTTCACTCTAAAGCCAGAACCACATTGTCAAAGTTTGCCAAGTTCTATTTATCACCAGGGCTGGAACATTGCCCCCTATTTACCAACTTTCTGTCCTTTACTGCCTAAGCTTGGCTGTCCTGAAATGTGCTCTGTAGACCAGGTAGACCTCACAGTCAGAGATTCACCAGCCTCTGCCTTCCCAGTGCTGGGATTAAAGATGGACACCAACACACTGGGCTCTGAGCTTTTCTTTTCTTTTCTTTTTTTTTCATTAGTCCTCCTGCAATTTATAATTTTAGAAAGTTCAAAAAAAAAAAGGCTTTTTTAACATTTACTTTGTAAAATCAAGAATTTGGGAATTTATTTTATTTATTTGCTGTTGAAGGGTTTTTTTGGGGGGGCGGGGGGCTCTGAGCTTTTCTTTAGTTCCTTTTCACAAGTAAAAAATTTAGCTGGGTGGGATCTTGCCCTGAGGTTACCATTCCCTATCTTCCATTTCTTAATTTGTTTATCTCCTAAACACAGTACTTAGCTCCATTCTATTTCCTGACGCTCTTTTTCATTTCAAAATTTGTGTTTTGTAAGTTACTCTGCTCAGCTTGCTCCTTTGCATTATAAGTCTTTATAAGCATGAACACAAGTAACCACATACTAGACTGTTTTGAGATTTCCTCTGCCAATGGAATTAATCAAAAACTCTTCACTTATCTTCAGGCATACTCTTTGTGTAAAAGCAAAAGGCAGCCACTTCCTTCCCAAAATATCACAAGAACAATCTCTAGGCAACATACTAAAATTCTTCCCCTCTGAAGCATCTTGAACGAGCTCCTCAGAGTTCATCAAATCACTCAGCACCACTGTCTTCCACATTCCTACTAGTGTAGTTCTTTAAGCTGCACCTCAAGTGTTCAGCTGCCTTTCTAACCCACAGTCCCGAAGTCCATATACTTCAAACAAAAGACATGGTCAGGCCTGTCACAACAATATCCAGTCCCTAGTACCAACTTCTGTGTTAAGGTTTTTATTGCTGTAAAGAACCACCATGATCATGGCAACTCTTGGTTGAATAAGAAAATATTCCATTGGGGTGGCTCTATGAGAGTTTCAGAGGTTCAGTCTATTACCATCATGGTGAGGGGCATGGCAGCACGCAGACAGACATGGTGCTGGCTACATCTTGATGAGAAAGCAACAGGAAGTCAACTGAGTCACTGGGTGGTATCCTGGACATAGGAAATTTCAAAGCCCACCCCCAAATGACACACTTTCTCTAACAAAGCCACACCTCCTAATAGTGCCACTCCCTTTGTGATTATGGGGCCAGTGACATTCAAGCTACCATAATTGTCCTCCTGCTATGAATGGTACAGTGTGAAGGTCCTTTGCCAAGTGCAGACACTTCACCTTGGATGTCCTAGCCTCTAGAACTATAATAAATCTGGCCTCAGATATCCTGTTAGAGAAGCACAAAACAAACTAAAGCAGAAATTCCCGCTGAGAAGTGAGGCTATTGCTGTAACAAAGAAATAAATCTAAGACATGTCTGTGAAAGCACACATGCAGCTTTGGAGCTGGGTAATGGGGAGAGGCAGGAAGAATTCGGAGAATTCAAGCTAGAGAAGCCCTAGCTTCTTATGGGAGAGTAAGACTGATTCTTATGAGGGCTAAGAACAAGAACAGTAGGCAAAGCCCAAATAGTCTTAGGAATGGCAGTGAGGAGCCACATAATAACATGTTGATCAACAGTCGACTCAATATATAACAATGATCTCCTAAGTTTCTAGTAGAGCTTGAAAATGATTATTGGCTAATGGTGGCATAGCTTCCATGAAATGGTAATGTAACACTGTTGATGTGTGGGTGATGGTGCTGATCTAAGCAAACTCACTGCCTGACGTCTGTATAAAAGCATAGAACATCCAATATATGTAGCACAAAGTACTTCCTAATGGTAGCAAGTGAGTAGGTGGCCGATTTATGTGTTTCTAGAATACTTTTTAGCATTATTTTAGAACATGTTCCTACTTACTAAAAATTACTATTGTAAAGCAGCTGTATTATGCTGGCAATGATTTCATATATCTCATGTTCATTAGTCTCTGGCCACTACAATATGACCAGGTCCAGTTTCTAGCTTACCTAAAGGCCACGGAGTGACTGACTATCCCGTACATAGGTTTAGGTTTGTGTAAGTGCTTTCTGTGCTATTAGCACATCAAAACCACATATCCACACACTCCTCAAAATGTATCTCCATTGTGAAGTGGTGTGTGACTGCCTGCCTGTACTTAAGTAGTTGTGTTCAAAATGCAGAAATACAGATAACAGAAAGCCATCGTGCTGAGGTTCCAGAGGAAATGAGAAAAGGGTATTAAAGACCAGAGTTTCTATTGCAACTTCTCAGATCCTGACAGGCTTGCCTGCGTGCAAAGACTTCATAGCGAACAGAATTTAAGAGTCATCTGGCAGCAAGAATACCTAAGCTGTGAGGAACTCAAGGTACTACATGGCTCTCTTTGGCCACAGACAGTAAGGAAAAAAAGACAGAAATTATTTAAATATGGAATTCATAATTAAAAGGGAAGAAGAAAGAGAGGATTTGGAAACCCCTCAGCCTGGCCATGTAAAGAATAAAAGAGTATGTTTGGGAGAGACTACAAAGGGCGTGGCCCAGCAACTGTTTGCTCAAAAGATTAATGGATACAAAGAAGACAGCATCTAATCCTCACGTCAGCAAATGACCCTGAAGGTATTTCAGAGAATTTCCAGGCAAGCTAAGACTTTTGAGTGTACTATTTCCAGAGCTGTGCCCCCAGGACTTTAGCATCCCCTGTCCTGTACCTCAGGACTCTGCTCTCTAATTTCTGGTACAGCATCCCTCAGTAGCCTCACCCATGGTTCAAGGGGGAGCTGAGAGGCATGTAATTTCACCCACTGCACTAGAAGGCACAAGCTATAAACTTTGTATTATCCACCTGGCCTTTGCTTTGTGGGTTTGAGGACTATAAGAACACTGAGACTATCGTGGCCTACGTAGACTTCAAATAATGGCACTGACAGGTTGGGGACCCAGGCAGAAACCTGCCACGGACACCTAGGCCCTGCAGAGTTCAGCCTACGGCAATACGTAGTGGAGCTATGGGAGCATGTTAGCCCTGGAGACCACAGGATCATAGGAATAAATATCAGTTTCTTTTCTTGTTGCCGAGAGAAAACCAAGGCAAAGGAAACTTAAGGAATAAGGGGTCTGTTTAGACTGACATTTTCAGGGTATAATCACACTGTCAGTGAAGGCATTATGGTGGCCAGAGTGGCTTCAGTTCTCATAGCATGGGCATGACACAGCTGGGCACACTTTACCTACAGTCAAGAAACAAAGAAAAAGAAATTCTGGTCTTAAATTCACCTTCTCCTCCTCCTCTTCCTCCTTCTTCTTTCCTCCTTTTCTTCCTCCTCCTCCTCCATTTTAAATTCAGTCAAGTGCCCTTAGTCTGTGGGACTGTGCCATGTACATTCAAGGTGGATCCTTTCTCCTCAGTTAAAACCTTCTAGCAATGTCCTCATCGACACACCCAGAGGTGTGTCACCTGGGTGATTCTAACCCAGTCAAATTGACAATTAACATTAACCACTGTAGGCCATAGCACATAACTCCGTATAGGAAGTCTGCAGGTAGGAAACTCCAAACCATAAAGAGTTGCTGGGTAGACTGAGCATAGCAAAACCAGATGAGTGGGGCTTCCTCAAACCTTGGGGGCAGTGTGTTCAGAATGTGAGGCATGGTGTCAAAAGAGATTATTCTGGGATCTTATGCAATGTTATTTTCTGTCTTACATTTTGCATTTACTGAAAAGCAGTTAACCTTTCTTCCTATGAAGATGAGGCTCTATCCTAAACCTGCCTCATTGTTGCATTTTGAAGCAAATCACATTTAATTTCACAGGTTCACAGCCAGGGGAAATTTGCCTGATGAGTGAGTGAATTGTGACATAAATGAAACTCCCATGTCTGGATTTTTGAGTTAGGGCTGGAATGAGTTAAGACTGGTGTTGTTGACACAGAATAAATTTATTTTGCCTTAAAGGACATGAATTTGGGCCTGCTAAGGCAGAATGCTATGATAAGAATATGTCCACCAAAGTTTATACTTTGGAAACTTAATCCCTAGTGTGACTGTGTTGACAGAGAAATTTCTCAGAGGCCTTTGGAGTATGAGAGCATTACCCTCTCTCATGTATGTAAGTGTAGTCTCTCCCCATTGGGTATTCTCTCATAGGATGATGACACAGCAAGACTGTCACAAGATGCAGGTACTCTGAGCTCATACTTCTAACTTCCAGAACTGTAAAAATGAATAAATAAGCATCTTTATGTTGTGGAATATTTGTCTCATTATGTGAAGATGTATCTCTGCCTAAGGTACTTTCTGATTGGTTTAATTAAGAGTTGAATGGTCAATAGCTAGATAAGAAATAATAAGCAGGACTTCTGGGCAGAGAGAAGAACTCAGGATGAATCTAGGCATGAGAGAGAACCAAGCAAGAAACTGAAGAAGTTGGACATATGGTACAGAGGTGAGGTAACTAAGCCTGCGTCAGAACCTAGATTAATAGAAACAGGTTAATTTATGTTATAAGAGCTAGTTGAGAAAAAGCCTAAGATAAGACTAAACTTTCAAAATTAATAAATAATAAGTCTTCTTGATCTTATTTGAGAGCTGACAGCCCAAAGAAAAGTCAGCTACATCTTTGGGCTGGCAAGTTGGCTCAAATGAGCAAGTGTTTACCACCAAGCCTGAATACCTGAATTTGGATCCTGGGACCCATGTAGTGGAAGGGGGTATCTATTCCTACAAGCTGTCCTCTCTAGGCAGAGTTTCTTTGTATCTAAACAGCTGCCCCAAATAACCAACTGGGAGACTTAATATTAACTGTAAATACTCAGCCATTAGCTCAGGCTTGTTACTAGCAAACTCTTATATTTTAAATTAACAAATATTTCTTATCTATCTTCTGCCTTATGGCTGTTCCTTCTTTCAACATAGGAAGTTTATTTTAATTTTCTCTGTGTCTCTCTTGACTCTGGAGACTCCCCTGTTCTTCCCAGTGTTTTCTGTGTCTTTTTGTTTATACCTCCTCCCTAGCTACCCACCAGTCAGCTCTTTTACTAAGCCAATCAGAAGTCATCTTGGCAAAGACACATCTTCACAGTGTACAAAACAATTATTTCATTACAGTCTTCTGACGTTGATATTAGTAGTTTGGGTTACTTGGTCTTACTCTGCTTTTTAAAAGCATGGTCATCTATGTTGTCTTTCATATACCTAGGAATTAACTTTTGTATTCTTCCATTTTCAATTACTACAGTGAGAACTTGAGACTTTATTGGGAAAACAGATTTGTTTATCTTACAGTTTTACAGACTGAAGATCATGGGCTGGGCCAATCATTGTGACTGATATTCACAGTTGCAGATGTGTGGGGTGCGGGGAGGGAGGAGACTACTTCACTCTTTCCTAGGGTCATTCCACTAATGTCCTCTCCCCATTAGGCTACATCTCTTAAAGTCCACTCCTTCTTGACAACAGTACACCAGGAACTAAGCTTCCAACACAGGAGCCTTTGGGAACACACCAAACAATATCCAAACTATAGAAACTATAGCAACTTCTACAAACTCTGGCTTTCATCAATAAAAATATGCCCATGTATAATTTCATTCTAAATTCCTAAATGGAACAGACACATGTGTCAGCATTTCTTCTAAGTCTTATGAGGAAGCACAGAGTACACAAGAGTCTTGAACACCGCGAGAGAGCTTGTGTTGTCACATGAAGTTGACAAGCCTTCATGGATGCCCAAAAGGAGTCAACTATTCAACATAAGTTACTATGTATGGTTGTTCCCTAGGTCTGTGAAGTCTAGGAACACAGTCAATCACACACACACACACACACACACATTTAACATTTAACACGGGACAGCAAAGTCTAAAAAGAATAAATACAAGAAAGCAGCTTTGTCCCTGGGCCTTTACGACTGAAGTGACCGAGAGATGGAAAATTTGAGGAAGTGGAGACATTTAGGATGAGATGAGCTAGATAGCAGATGAAGGAATGCTGAGACGCACAATACAGACATAAGAACATCAAGGCTATGGTCTGGATGCACATAGTTCCCTTGGCCAAAGCACAGAAACAAGTTAGAATGTTAAAGAGAAATTATAGTTGGAATATGGGGCTTGTGCCAGAGAAAGGAAGGCAGCGAGTGTGAGGCAAGGCATGTGGATCCAGGTCACTGGTACCAGGCTTGAGGCCTCTGCACTTTGCCTGTGGGGCACATCCTTGGGAGCCAGCAGTTGTAATGCCCTGGGAACTTTTTGTTTCTAGCCACTTTAAGTGAGCCAGCCAAACAATTTTGTTTGAGAAATAGCAATTTTGAAATTTTTGTAAGAAACTCATGTTTACTGTAAAAGATATTGGGAAATGGAGGAAAAGGCATAACCCAATTAAAAATTGTTCCAAATCCTAGCATTCTAACCATTCGTAATGCTGACATTTTTCTGCCCCATTTTGTTTCTATTTCTACCTGGATTTTCTGGCCTAACACAATTCCAATACTCCCCTATAGTAGAGAGGTCCTCAGAAAGCATAATGTTGTATCAGGAATACATTGCCTATTTGCCAGTTTTCCTGATCTTGAGCAGGTCTATTGCTCTTATTTATTTTGTGTTAAATAAATTTACCAGTTGTGGTGGCACACACCTTTGATCCCCAGCACTTGGGAGGCAGAGGACATTGATGAGTTCAAGACCAGCCAAGGCTATATAGTAAGGCCCTGACTCATACATAAAGATATAAATAAAGTTGCTTGTTGATGGACAAGAGTCTTCCCCTCCCACACCTCTGTTTACACTGTGCACTTTTCTAAGTTCTGCTGGGACAAAAATCTCATTTAATCCTTACAGTAGTATAAGGATGTCAATAAAGACTCATATCCCTATTTTTCAGATAAGCAAGTTACAAGAAAGATTAGGCAACTTGGACAAAAGAGCAATGCCCCAAACATCAAGCCAAAGAAGATACATCTAATAAGAAGCAATAGACCTTTCCCCAAGACTTAGTATCCTGGGAAAAACTGGGTCCAAAATTGTCAATATCAAGGTTATATCAGGAAATTATTTCAGAAAAATAAATGACTCTTTTTTTGCTTTCCACAAAAACTCCAATGTTCAGGTGGAAAATGAGATTATAACTTCATAGGTAGTGACGAGTAGCTGTTTTCTTGATGCTTTGTGTAAAAACAATGAATGTCCTAGGGAGGTGCTACACCAAATTAGTTCCCCAGCACCTCCATGCAAGGACTAAAATCACCATGAAACTAGAGTAGCAAGATGCAGACTGGTGTTGCTTTAGCTAGCTATTATGTAGCATCATCCAGTCCTGATATGTGGGCTCTGTTTTTATCCAAGAAACTACCCGTGGTTTATTAGCAAGCTAAACATTTTACCCAGACTGGCTTCTCCTTTCTTCCATAACTGAATTGTTGAACAAACATAGTGAGGGGCAGAGCAACTACTGCTGGTTTTTTTGGCAGAAGTATATCCTGTATATCTTTGGGTAAAACTAACCCCCAAAAAAGTCTCCTCTTATTCCTGTGTCCTTTCATTCACAATGGCTCTTCATAAAATACTGAATGGCTGGGAAGGAGATCTCTAGGATAGAGTTAGCTCCATTCTTACAAGGAGTCCTATTTCATATCATATGGCCAAGCGTAATTCAGTGTGGTATGCTAACATCCTTAGACTCATGTGTCTCCATGACCGGCAGTCCTGCTCCAAGTGTGGAGCAAGCCCACTGAAACAATAACACAATGGTGGTGGAGGAGGTGGGTGGTGAGGCCTTTTTACACTTCCAGAAGGCTTATCAAACCCTTTCCTAAAGAGAGCTGGCAAGGATTTGTGAAGGCGTGAGACAATGGGATGTAGTTTAAAAGCTGGGACAGTATATGGGGAAGGATGTTGAGTCATGTTATATAAATGGTTGGTCACTGCAGTTTCACATTCCCAAATGAACCACAGACCATAAAATGGGGATGAGGAGGGACTGAAAGTCCCTGTTGTCTCCAGCCTGCCTGTGCTTATTTATTTGCTTACTTATTTATTTATTTTTGTCCCAAATTTAAGAATGGGTGAGTATGTGTCTATAGCTACCAAAAAGAAAGCAGAAATAGGGAGTTTGTAATTCAGTGTGATGGTTTCACAATTGTTCCTTATTCCCCCTCCCCTTGGGAATGTTCCATTTTTGACATAATAACAAATCTGTTTATGTTTGCAAAGGATTAGCTATGGATCCTGCTTCTGGAGGAAAACTCAGACAAGGATTTAATAAATCTTCTAAAAAAGATTAACTCCTAGAGGCCAGGTAAGAACAAAGCCACGTGTAAGCCAGTGTAGCTGATCATGTAATATTATGCAGGATCCAGTGAGTCAAACCACTGAGGGAAGGGGCCTAGAAAAAGCAAGCCCTGAGAGGGACTGGCAAGGCATTTTCTTGAAGCCCAGGACAGTCTTGGGTTTCATTCTGCAGGTATCAGCTGCACCTTTTTTTCTTTTGAAGCAGTATTTCTCCCTGGCCTGGAATACAACAAGTAATACCAGGGACCCACCCATCTCTGCCTCCTAAGCACTGGGATTATAAACACACTTCACCATGCTTGGCTTTCAAAAGAAAAAAAGAAAGGAGGGAAGGAAGAAAGAAGAAAGAAAAAGGGAGACAAAGAAAATGTAGGTTCTGAAGGTTAAAGTCACATCCTCATGCTTGTGAAACAAGCAACTTTACTGAGCTATTTCATGTCTGGAGTGGATAGGAAAGAAAATACCTCTTCCCTTTGACCTGGAAGCTATTGACTTCTCCGTTTTTTCACAAATGTACCTCCCTTTTAAGTATCTTGTGCTCATCTCCATAGACTCCTCCACCTCCATCCTTGATAGCTCTAGTGTGTGCATTGTGATTTAATTTGAGAGAGTAGGTATCTCATGGGTATGAAAGCTTGCAAAGAGACAAAACAATCACATTTCTTGAGACTTCAAAATCTGGAGGCTCTGGCTATTTAACATTTTCCACGCGGAGACTGAGGTAATACTCATGTCCTTTCTTCTGTCCTCAGACTGGCTTCCTGTAGCTCTGCAGCCTGGATAGTCGGTCACCCAGAAACACCTACCACAGACGGCCAGAAACGTCCATTTTCGTCTGGCATCATTAGGACAAGTGATAGACATTAGCTTTGGAGTTTATTTACTCCTTTGACACTTTTCAAAAGTTATTAAATTTATCAGCCTATATTATAATGTTTTGTTTAAAGATTCAAAGATTTGCTTGAAGTGCCCTTAGGCAATAACAACGTGTCTTTGGCATTTATATCTTTTTGTGAACTGGTCATTGGAGAACTAAGAACATCAAGTTTTAACCCACTTAATTCTATGTAAAAATCATGGCATCCAAGTTTTGCTATTTTCATCTATTAAACTATGATTAGTAATTATTCCTACTTTATTTTTTATGTATTTAATGTCTATGATGTATTTAACTTGTATGCAGTATGTATATGTATCAGATGCATGCCTACTGGTACATATATTGCAGAAGAATACGGAAGTCAGAAGAGTGTCCAACATCCTAGAACTGGGATTAGAGACATTTGTGAACAATCATGTGGGTGCTGGAAACCAAGCCCAGGTCCTCTCCAAGAGCAGAAAGTGGACTATCTCATCACCATCCCCCATTCACATATATTGCAGAAGAATACGGAAGTCAGAAGAGTGTCCAACATCCTAGAACTGGGGTTAGAGACATTTGTGAACAATCATGTGGGTGCTGGGAGCCAAGCCCAGGTCCTCTCCAAGAGCAGAAAGTGGGCTATCTCATCTCCATTCCCCATTCTTACTTTACACTTTCTTCTATAGATCATATAGAACAGTCTGGAATAGACCAGTCCACAAACACTGTCTGCCTCTATTGTAGGCTGGGCTCAAAGTTGTAGAGATATGGCTGCCTCTACCTCCCAAGTGCTGGGACTGAAGATATGGCACCATATTCAGCCCCAGACTATATTTCTTAGAGTGGAGGAAAAAGGTTGAAGATACATTCTCTGTGAAAGAATACTCTAAGGCCATGGTTTTCAACCTCCTGAGTTCTGCGACCCTTTAGTACAGTTCCTCACGTCGTGGTGACCCCAAACCATTAAATGATTTTTGCTGCTACTTTATAACAGTAATTTTGCTACTGTTATGCATTGTAATGTAAATTTCTATGTTTTGTGATGGTCTCTGTGTGTTGCCACCCACAGGTTCAGAACAGCAGCTCTGAGGGCTTTATACTACATTGTTCTATCACAGCTAAACCTGAAGCCTCCTATTCATGTTTTTATCTTAGCTTTGTTTATACAGTTGTACTGGGACATGAGATGGTTTTTCCTTCTCTCTAGAATCTTAAGGGTCAGGAAACATCCTTCTATAGAGTCATTTACATTCAGTTTATACCTCTTAGTTCAAGATCATACTCTTAATCAGGGATATTAATTAGAAAAATTTAGCCATGTTCTCTGTCAACATTTTAGCAAAAGAATCCCAAGGCTACTTCCACTGCCGGTGCAGCGCACTGAAGTGCTAATAACCTGGACCATGGGGACCAAATGCCATTGTTTCATGTACAGGAAAATCAAGTATTTTCTGCAACTGAGCAGAGACCCAGTAGACTATGTAAAGGTATTTGTGGAAGTGTCTGTGACCAGACCTTGGCTGGGGTTAGTTATTGTTTGGGGAGACTGCCTTCCCACCCAGAGGAAGGGGGACTGTGAGAACTAGGATATCCCAGAACAGTCAATTCCATCCCGTGAGGTTATCTTACTGCCTTATTTCCACCCTGGCTCAACTGTGGCTTACAGACCCTGGTCTCATGGCTGATCCCGAAGTATAAGCTTTCCAGTTATTGTAGATGGCCTCAACCCGGCCCCACCTTGGGCTTCTTGACAAGACTTTTTCCATGTATGAATGAACTTGAGGGTTCCCTTTCTCTCACCCCCTTCCATTTAGAGCTAACACACACACACACACACACACACACACACAGAGAGAGAGAGAGAGAGAGAGAGAGAGAGAGAGTCATATCTAAGGGGTATAATGTTTTCTGAATAAATCCCAATAAGTAATAAGTGAAATTCTAAGAGGTACCAAAAATCAATTGAAAACACTACTGTGAATCAGGGTAACTCTGGTGGCCATACCTATACATCAGAAATAAAACATATTATGTAGTAAGATTCACTGCTAAGAATGTGACCAAAGCTTATAGGCTTCTTAAGTCACGATTTACTCAAGAGGCAAAAGTTCTGATGGGTGCTGAGACTGAAAAGTAATTTCCAAAGAATTAATGACAAGGAGGAGGCATGAGGGAACCAGGAAGGTTTTCTGCCTTGTTGGGAGTGTAGCTCATATTGATGCCGGTGTCGCTAAATAAAAAACTCAAACAGGAGTGCTAGATGCTTAACGTTTATTATATGTAGGATATATATGTTGGGGAAACACAGTCTCAAAGGGATTACAGAGTCTTCAAAGGTTAGGGTTTACACTTTCAAAATCGATTAACAAGATATCAAGTGAGGGAGATTACAAGTACAGTTACATTTGTCAAAAACAATCCTCTGGGGACGCAAAACGCAATCCTCATGGGATACAAGCTAACAAACTAATCAACTACAGATACATTTTTCTATTGGTGATTACAAACACTGCTTCACAACTACAGCAGCTTATGTTGTACTTTAAGCTGCGCTAAGAAGATTCTTATCTACTACACTTATTTTCCTAATTCCAGTATGTTTTCTTAAATTCCTATTAAAGACATAATGAGGATTAGAGTCAGTAAAACATTTTGGGCTGATGCCTCGATTATTTGACCACTTAACTTGGTTACACAGTGATTTTTTTCTCTCAGGTACAACTGACAACTAGTTTTGTCTTTAAGATAAATGAAGTCATAACTCACATTGCAACAACATCACATAAAAAATACTGAAAACTACACTAAAAATTCACTTTAAAGACAAAGAGATCGATAGTTTCACAAGGATCTTTTTCTATAAACTACGAAGTAGGGTACGAGAAGAGAAACTAAACTACATCTAACCCTAAAGGTAGGCGAGTCCCTGAAAAGAAAATGCACAGCCTAGTTATAAACGCCATCCAAAGATTACCCTCTTCTCTTAACCTTGCACCATCTCACCAGCTCCTATTCTCTTCTCAAAAGAGCTTCCAAGTTGGAGAAATCCAAGCCTTTCCGTCATACCCTTCCTAGGCTGTGCGAAACACAAAAGTTACTAAGCTAACATCACTACAACAATTCAACACAATCAAACACTTTTTACAAAATAGCAGCTGTCGTTTTGGATTTCGGTTGTGATTAAATGAGGATATAATATGAGGATATAATATGAGGCTAATAATACGATAATATTTGGTTACAGAATAGGCACACGCTCACTAATTTTGGTACAAAGCATGAATACTAAGGATATATATTGGCACAATGCATGCAGTGAGAGAATTCTTTTTCTCAAGCTAGTAATTGCGGATAAGCTAAAGCCCCAATCCTGTTTTTCCAAAGCTTCCCCTCAAACCCCTAACTGGTGTTTCCAACTGTAACTGATGCTTGCTTAGAACATCTTCCACCAAGACAAACGCCTTCTTAAAAATCAGTTTATCTGAAAGCATGATGGAAATGGGGCAGGATAGCAGTGTTGGTGCCAGCTGTAAAAACATGGGGGATGGGGGGTAGTGGGAGCTGGCCCAGATTCACAGCACTCACTGCTATTTGGGCTTCTTGGGGCTGAGGCTGAGGCAGCGGCTGTGGCAGCGGCTGCGGCAGCAGCTGAGGCTGCGGCTGAGGCTGCAGCTGCAGCGGTGGTGGCTGCGGCAGTGGCTGTGGTGGTGGTGGCAGTGGCTGCGGTGGTGGTGGCAGCGGCTGCGGCTGTGGCTGCAGCTGCAGTGGCTGCGGCTGCAGCTGCGGCTGAGGTGGTAGTGGAGGCTGAGGCTGCTGCATTGGAGCCTGAGGCTGCATTAAAGCCTGAGGCTGCATCGGGGCCTGAGGCTGCATCGGGGCCTGAGGCTGCATCGGGGCCTGAGGCTGCATCGGAGCCTGAGGCTGCATCGGGGCCTGAGGCTGCATCGGAGCCTGAGGCTGCATGGGAATCTGAGGCTGCAGCGGAACCTGAACCTGCAGCGGAACCTGAGGCTGCAGGGGAATCTGAGGCTGCAGCGGAATCTGAGGCTGCAGCGGAATCTGAGGCTGCAGTGGAGGCTGCGGTTGCAGCGGAGGCTGCGGCTGCAGCGGAGGCTGTGGCTGCAGCAGAGGCTGCAGCTGCACCTGCAGCTGTGGCTGCGGTGGCAGCGGTGGGGGTGGAGGCGGCAGCGGTTGCTGCGGCGCCAGACAAGTAATTCTATGAGGCAGTGGTTCCCCCGGCCCTATAGGGATGGTGCTATTCACAAAACCATTCTGGGGGGGAGGAGGGGGGAGCTGCCAAAACCCCACCAGGGAGGAAATCTCCAGAGAGGCAGGAATCGCTATGTTCACAGCATCTACCAGCAGCTCTTTGGGCAGGGTAACTTTCCCAATGCCCTCCTTAGCCATCTCAAAACATGGGCTGAGTTTGAGAGGCGACTGAGGCTCTTGCAGAGGCAATTCCTCAAAGAAACTCACGTTGCAAAAACCTTTGGGTTCTGCCTTAACAGGCAGGCCTGCAAGTGGAGCAAATGAGGTAGAACCAGGATTGTACTTATGATCCTGAATGGTTTGGGGAGGAGAGGTGGAAACTACCCCAGGATGCAGTGTAACAAGCTGCTCTGGCATTGCTGGCATAGGCTGGGCGACCTGCTCTGGGGGAGCAAGCACTAGACCATGAATCTCGGGTGGCAAGCTACCTGCAAGCCCATTCGGAGGGGCCACTCCTAACTGGAAAGGAGGCATGGCAGCAGCCTTTATCTGGAATGACGGCGCAATGGTGTGAAAGGTGCCCAGATATTCTCCTGCCTGCATACTCTCTTGCATCAGCTCCTGCGAGTGTGTCTTCTTGGTGTGACGAGTGAGGTGATCCTTGCGCCCAAATCTCTGGGCACAGAACTGACACAGGAAGTCCTTGCATCCTGTGTGGACCACCAGGTGGCGACGCACATCCTTCCGGGTGTAGAAGCATCTCTCGCAATGGTCGCACTGGTGCTTCTTCTCCCTGGTCACATGGTGGGACTTTTCTTCGGCATGAGACTTGAGGTGATCGAGCAGGATCTCGGTGCTCCCCAGCTCCACGGAGCAGACACCGCAGGTAAGATCTCCATTGCTGGCTGAATGCAGGGCCATGTGCCTCTTGTAGCCCAGCATGGTGTGGTACTTCTTGCCGCAATCTTCGCAAACGAAGGAAATCTTGTTGGAGTTGTGGGTCTGGAGATGATTCTTCAGATGATCTTTACGGTTGAAGGTCTTCTCACAGTGAGTGCACTGGTGAGTCTTCTGAGGTGAGTGTGTGGCCATGTGTCTGGAAGCAGAAAGGTGGGGGGGGGAGACAGTTCACAATAGATTTATTTTATGAATGAATGCACAGAGATAACACTGTCAAGATGTGACTAGTTTTCTCAAGGTCTTATGACATTTTCACTTATAAACTACTTTGTATTTTTTAATCCCATTCATTTTATCATTTTTTAAAAAAGGCAAGAGTTACTAAAAGCCAGAATCAACCTTATACCCATAAGAAATAGTGACAGACTTTAAAATTTATGAATTTGGAATATACTTTCAGGAGGGAGTTAAATGGGTGTTTGATACTCTACAGAAATTCCTAATTTCCCAAATTGGCTGAATTTGATATGTACTAGGGCCTTGTACTTTCTCTCTCTTGATTGAGATGAGAAGTTTAGGCCAGGAATATGATTCTTGGGAGCCTTTTAAAAATAATCCATACTTAATCTCAGAGAAAGTATCCAAACAACCTCCAAGTTTTCAAAAGTCTGACATTCTCAAACTTGGGAAGTTCATTTTAGCAACTAAAAGCCCAGTACTGTGCCAGTAGCAGCTGTCTAAAACTCAACTTTCTGTTAGTTAGGACTTGGAGCTTACAGATAGTACACAGGGCGCTTCAATAGCCTGATGACTGTGACCCTTCAGTTGCTTATTCTTAAGTTGTCTTAATCACAGTTTCAGTTCAGTTGCAACCTTTGAACCAGGGTCTTTGGATACAAGAGAATTCCATAGACTTGCTCTATTTTTTTTAAATCTCATTAAGTCAATATATGTGTCCAGCAAATACATAATCACACCTTTCATTCGACCACCTACCCTGCCTTGTCCATCCCAGATTCACAGCCAACAGTAGAGGTCCCAATGAGGAAGACTGGAGGCACGTTCAAAAATCACATTGCTGATCTGAATTAAACTGTCATTTTCTTTTAAATAAAATAAGCCACGACACTTCCCTCCTCTTCCTCTTAAACAAACAAACAAAAAAAACCCTGCCCTACTATGTACAGTGCTAAGAAAAGTTAGTTCCTTCTCTGCTCTTCAGGTCACCAGCATTTGATATGTATAATATAGTAGGCACCATAAGGCAGGGACACTGCTGAAGGGTGAAAACCAATACAATAGTAAGTTGGGATATCTGAAATACAGTGTCTTCCATGTTCTTGATGTACTTAAATCTATTAAACAACAGCAGAAAGGGATTTGGACTGCATCAGATGGTCATGTCTTCCCATATGATGTCTCCCTATGCCTAACAAGGACTAGCCTGCAAAGATGGATGATAACCTGACATTTCCTCCCTCCTCTTTTCTGTGCTAACTCTGAGTGGGACATAGATAGGTAGAGGTACTTGAACAGTTTTCATTTGCTCCTCTCAATGAAAAGTTGACTCTTTCCCTTGCCTGGCCTGGCATCCAATCTTCCCATCAGAGCATATCAAGATTTAGAAGTCTTCATGGTGCTCATTCACAGTAAGACTTCCTTAGAGGTCAGCCTGCCCTGCCAAAGCAGCTTTTCTAGCCCTTAGCTGTCTCTTGCTAGCTGTTGATGGTCCTGGGATGCACTTTCTCTTTCTAGTTAAGCAAGTCAGATTGTTTCTCTTCTTTAATCTCTGCTTATAAAATAGATTGTGATGCTTGGGGACTGGATGTGATGCTGTCCTGTCACCTCTGAGACAAACCTAAACATCTTTCCATCTCACCACTTTCCAGTTTCTTAAGAAGAATGCAGACTCTGTCCAGGGAGGCCGGAGGAGCTGGGACCGGGACAGGGGATAATATAATGTACACTGCTTCCTGCTTTGGCCTGCTTGCCACCTTGACAGGGCGAGGCATTTCCCCTGCACCACCACCTCTCCAACGGTACGTTGGTTTCCTCTTACCATGGTATTCCTAACTAATTCTATTTATTGCAATAATCTGTTTGCCTTGCTGCCTTTTCTCCAAGTCTCCCACAGAACGCTGGGGCAATCCCACTGAAACCAAGGCTACCCTCTGTGTCTGTGTAAGAGTGCCTACATGTATGCAAAATGAGTCTGCTGCTAAACAGAAAGCACTTGACACAAAAATCAGTGCACATGGTAGCCACTTGCTATGGTTACTATGACAACTAGAGAACGGCCTACAACAGAAGACATTTGAATTTTAAAATACAGAAGCATTTTCAGTCTTATTTTAAACATCAACTTATAATACATTATCAGTAATTGTGATGTTCCTAAGGTCAGGAGCATAATTTGTATCTCCTTTTTCCCTCTATTAAGTGGCTTCCTTTAGAGTACTCGAAGACGGAATGATAATGTAATGCTGCTACCGCTCAGATTGGAAGCCAGGTTGCTAATTCTCTCACCTTTGCATTTACATGTGAGACGTAAGCAAGTTGAAGTTTGAAGGATCATTTCATGAAGATTAGACACAAGCCATATCAAGAGAAGTATACTGACTGTATTCATTGTCGGTCAGACTATGGTCTGACTGCACAGTTTGCCTTTCCTGTGGCATTACCAAAAGCCATTGTGGGCAGAATATACATCTTAGGTACCACTTACCTCATAGTAGAAAGTAACTAATTGACACTAGAGAAATAATTCATATTATATGGCAACTCTCTTTTAAAGGACTCATCTGAAAAACACTGGTTTGCTATATTGTGAATCCTCAAAATCTGAGAAAATGGACATATGTGAAGTCTGGATACCCAAGCGAACTCGTCTTGTTCAGGTGTCATAGTAATCACCAGAGATATGGCTTTAAAGAGTCCCTAAAAGGCTAAAATGCATCCACACCCTGCCTTCTTTTCCCCTTCAGTGAGAGCCCTGAAGGCCTAAAGAGACACTTAAAGGTCCAAGTAAAAGCGCACACCTTCATAAAGCCTCTCACCTCATCAATTTGTATTTCGAGACGAAGGCTTTGCCACACTCAGCCTTCGTGCACTTGAATGGACGCTCCCTGGTGTGCGAATAACTGTGGATGGCGAACTTCTCCAGGGTGAGGAAGGACTTGCCACATGACTGACAGCGGAACGGAGCCATGGCCTTTGCTTTTCACACCTTCTTTTTCAGATGTGCCAACCAAATGCTGTGCCATTTAAGCACAGACAGAAAGAAGGTAGGGAGTCTCGCTACAGCTGGACTCCAGAAAAGGGCAGAGGCAGTACTGCAGCCAAGCAGAGAGTGTTAAGGCACAGGAGAGATCCAGGACAGGAAGGAGATTTTCATCACAATAGCTCGGCGTCCTGAATGGCGGTCTGTGGAGATAAGAGGAACAGTTTTCTCACACCAGCTATTGGAAAACTGTATCCGCCACCACTTTGGAGCCAGTGACCCACAATCAGTATGTTTCTTTAAAATGGCTCAAATAAGCCCAGCTTCCCGACCTCCCTGCCTGCTTCTCACAGTCCTTCTTCTGCCTTTCTGGAGCCCCTGTGTTCCAATGGCTGACAAACATTCTCCCTCCTAATAAGGATGGCTATTTTCATAGACTCAAGGTCATCAACTTTATGGTTTCAGCTCAGTGTGAGACTCAGTTGACTGATGGGGGGGGGGACCAAAACAACATCAAGTCTCTCTCTTTGTGCCGAAGAAGTGTGTTACTGGTTCACAATGGCCGCGCTTTATTCAAACCCTTTTCATGCACTGTTAACATAAGAAAAGTTGTTGACAACACCTGTTTAAACTCCCAGGGGATGAGAAGAAATCATTTGTATACATCTCAATGAATTTGTTTGCAGGGTTACCGTGCACAAGGCCCAACACATGCAAGAGATGAGGAAAGAGAACCTCGCAGTGCTGAGGTGATAAAGAGAGAAAATATTCCTCGGAAACAAGACCAACGATTCCAAAGAGAGCTAGGGCCATCAATCTAGAAAGTCACTCCACATTCCTCAGTTACCTATGGGTTAGCCAATTATAAGAAATAGGCCTTTTGCCTACTCCGCCTTATTTTGTTCCTGATGCACATCCTTATCGTCCTTACAATCTAGTCAGCATCACAGAAACCCTGGATCTCTTTTTCTGGCCATAAGTTGAGCTGCCATAAGTGTCTAAGACAGCACTGCAAACAGTACAATAGACCACTGCTCATCTGAGTCTTTTCAGGTGGGAGAGGCTACGTATTCCACGAGTCAATACTTTTAAACAGGTTGAAGATCCAAAATCTGCTCCAACAGCTGAAAATCTCTGATAGTACAGGAGGATAATTTTATACCTGACTATATGACTAGTCACAACCAAGATACCAAAAACTTGAAAACAATCACAAAATTACTTCGAGCTATTGTATAACATGGGTAGGAAATTGAAACTTGACAATGCCATGCTTAGGTTTCAATCCCATCCACAGGATATCACATTACGTTATATGCAAATATTCCAAAAGTCAAAGGACTCCGAGGGCAAGCGCTGAAACATTGCTCTCCCAAGTGAGTACTGTGGGCTTATGTTAAATCCTTGGAAGTCGCTCTTGTGCACAGGTCGGCCTTTAGGGCAAGTCTTAAAGCTCAGCTATACCTTTGCTACGGCTCTAAGTCTTTAGAGTTGCTATTTATTTTTAAACATTGATTTTTGCTTCTCTTTTAAGGTACGTTTAAATCAGAAATCTAGGTGACGTGAGCCCCGGCTGAACCGCCTTTAACTGTAACAATACACAGTACGTGTACACATTACTGCAAGAACCTTATGTTTTTTCCTGCCCCAGATGGCTTTAGTGTCTGCGCAGAGGTCACTGCATGGGGACTATGCCTGTTGTTGCCTGTTCTATCTGCTTGAAACCTATCGAGCTGACTTCTGTAAGGACTAAAGATTCGGGGCTAGTTTGAAGCAGAGACACACTGTTGTCCTTAGCCAGTATCTTGGCAACAAGGCTTTATGATGGCTTTGATTCTAGTGCCACGCATACCCTTAGTCTTTTATCAAGTATGATTTTATTATCTCACTTCATAGTACAGGATGATCTGGACTCACTATATTACTGAGTCTAGTCTTGAACCTATAGTAATCTTAACGCCTTAGCCTCTCTAATGCTAAGATAATTATGGTGAGCCACCACACCCCACTCAAGAGTAACTTTAACTGGGCTCCTGCCCTAATCTACCCAGAGCCCTCTTGCTCCTGCCCCTCATTCGAATTTAGTATTCTAGCTCATGCCCAAGGCCTTCCTGGAGTCATCTCCAACAGTCCTAACCACAGATTCTTTTTAGAAATTCCACTGTGTGTGGAAAGCCGTAGTACTGGGCCAGCTAAAAAACACATTCATTCACTTGAAATTGCTTGATGTTCTTTCCAGGTCTGTTTTTTAAAGACTAAAACACACATGTATTATAAAGTGTGAGATGTTTCTTTTCCCCCCTCTGTTCATAGCTAAAATAGCCCTGAGTACTCATCACTTTGAAGGAGCTGGTGGGGAGGGATCTGTATTGCCTTCACTTACTTGCCAGGCACATAGATGGCTTTTTTTCAATTTATCTAAAGAAATTTATTCTCTCCAATAGTTGGTTTTGGTAGAAGAACAGTATGCCCAACATAACTTCCTATGATGGAAGCATAATACAAACGATTACTAACCCCCACTGCAAACAGGCTGCTGGGAAACTGTAGTTATCTTAAGTTAGACTTAAACAGCGCAGGCAGCCAATGGCTACTTAGGACAATGGAAGCAGACTCTTAGATTCCCTGTCAAGAGATGAGGGTAAGCCTGGGCTTTCCTTGCACATGACTATACTATACTATACATGACTATTAACCCTCAGGAGTTTGCTGAAATACAAGAGGGATTTAAATCAGCTATTTTATTAACATGGGGGAGGGGGGTTGAGGCTCCCCAGCTCATACTCCAATTCTATCCTAAATTCCAACTTCTTGGCTGATATAATCACGTAATATATGTAAATAGTCTGTTGGGGACAATCAACTGAAATGAAAATTACTTATAATCTATTTCTGAATGTAATCTGAAAAAAATCACAAAGCATATAGTATTTATAGACTAAGAACCATATATCACAGTACGGCTAATGGTTCCTAACCACATGGAGCAGTGATACATGTTGTCTCCCTGTATATGCACGTCAGTTACTCATCATGGGAGGAATCAGCATGGACCAGACATTTGTAGAGCGACTACAGACTTAGTTTCACTGCAGATAGGAACCTTAGGTGATTACATATCAACACAGCATGAGTACAACAGAAAAACAGTATTTCCATCATTTTTAAAGTTGTCTTTTTTTTTTTAAACTTTATTTTATTTATTTATTTGCCTTGGTGTTTTGCCTGGAACTGGAACTACAGACAGTTGTTAGCTGCCATGTGGGTGCTGGGAATCGAACCCGGATCCTCTGGAAGAGCAGACGGTGCTCTTAACCGCTGAGCCATCTCTCCAGCCCCTAAAGTTGTCTTTCTACTATAGCTTGTCAGGCTCATTCCCTAGTTACTTCTTCCCTAGATTCTAAAAACCAACAGTCATGGACTTTATCCATGTCACTTCCCCTGGGCCTTCAGAGACTGGACGCAATCAGAGATTGTTAGACATGGCTCTGATTTAACAGTGAGGTTGAATTCCCTAAACAGAAGAGCTCCTCACAAAACAAAGCCTCCCTCATAGTTGCTTCAAGAACATCTTTCTTCAAAATTTCATCTTGCTGATATTTAGGTAGTGTTAAACATAGCCAGCCTAATAAGAAAAGCAACGCATCCTCAAATGCTGAGCTAATAAATCATACCATGGCGAACACTCTAATTTCTTTGTAATAATCTTTAGAGATTCTCAGCTTCATAGCTTTTATATTACACTCAGTATCTTTGTATATTGCACATACATGGGAACTTAGAACACTGTTTTCATTACATAATCACAAACTTCCACAAAAAATAAAAATGTTCCCAACAGGCGATAAATTCTTTATGACGGGTGATCAAACCTTACCTATAATTTAAAAAATTTAATCATGTAGATATGTACACCATATCTCAGCTACCCCTTACCTAATTCATGCTAGCTGTATGCTGACAATTCTGTTCTTCAATTAAAAGTTCATGTACTTAAAATAGACTGTCTTCTATCTAGTGAACCATTAATAGTTATAACAGGGCTGAAGGATGATGGTCCTCCCCAAGAGACTCAGTCTGCCCTGTGTCTTGACATACAGATTACATTTGAATCATAAACATAGTACTATTTCAACATCTGTCACACTGGAAAGATAGTAAATCTTCCCCCCAAAACATCTCAGAACTTAATTTTCAGTCCTCTTGACTCTAAAAATACTGACTGGGTGATATAGATCTGCCAGTGTGCCAAAAGAGGCTTGGGCCATCTGCTTCATTCTGCTCATGCTGATTATTTTAGAGATGAGAGAGGACCAGATTGGAATAAGAACATATATATATATATATATATATATATATATATATATATATATATATATATATATATATATATGGTAACAGCCAGGAAGACTGTAGTCCTTGGGGGCTAAGGGTATACAACAATGAGGCAGGAGGTCAGAACACAGATGGAGACCCAGGACTTCCCTAGTGCTGAGAAACACAATCAACTAATGGGGAGCAACTGTTTTACAACATTCTCAAAATAAACCAGGACTTCTGGCTCCCGTTTCCATTGTCCCCAGTAATACAAAGTGAGGCCCATTGCTGAAAGGAAATGAGATTTCCATTTTGGTCTTCCACAGTGGATACTCTTGGTTGGTTGTTTTTGGTTTGGTTTGGGTTTGAGCAATCCTACTTGGAGTTTAGAAAGTTCAGATCCAAAATTTCTCTCTCACATTCCCAGGACTTGGACTGTTGTCATGTGTTAAGATCAAGTTTTAAAGGGCCTTTTAACAAGGTTGGGTTTTTGTGTGTTTGCCTACTTCCTCTTGCATTCATAAATTACAAAGGAGCCATTTGTTGAATGGGAAAGGTAAAAAATATTTTTTGTATCTGGCTTCAGGGTACTTTTCTCAATTCTTTGACAGATAGGATATTAAGTCTATACTGGCAAATTAAAACTACATTCAGACACATTAGCAGAAGAAAGAGGAAGCCTTGAAACATTCTATCTGTTACTGCCTATCTTTTATTTTGTGTGCTCATTACAACTGTGGGTGGGGTATAGTCCATAGGCAAGGACAGTGTTAGCAAAGCTAGGTCCCTCATGGCACATGCTTTGAAGTGTACATGTGACACTCCTATGAAGGTCCTGGGGTGATTGTTGCTATTTTACCAGCTTTGAGACATGAGGTCCATGGCAAGGCAGCAGACCCATGAGTTCTCTGAAATTCTGCAAAATTAGCACATGTACTGAAATTCTTATGGAGAAGGGCACCATGACTTTCTTTACATTTTTAAGGGGTTCTATATTGAAACAGGTTTAAAATGCATTTTCTGAGGTGAGAAATAAAAAAAAAAATTCTTCCACTGCTTTCAATATTCTACTCAAATGTTTACAATGTACTAACATTCCCTAATTCATGTGCTACATATTTTTCTTCAGATTAAAATGGAAAGTTCTATAGTAATGTTTTGGGGGAATTTAAGCCATAAACAATCTACATACATTGATTTTTGTACGGGTGTGTACAGGCCCTGTTCTGTAAGGCAGGCTGCTCACCCATCACAGGGGTTTGTGTTTTGGCATATGTAAGTCTTCTGTGAAATATATAATGCTCAATAGTAAGACATTATCACTAAAATCCCCTGACATTTGAGTTGACACATCGCTTAGAAGACACTTGGCTGCGATGCACTCATAAATTGTCTCCACAAGGCCTATCACCCTGATATGTCTGCAGACCTCTCTCCCATGGCGGCTCAACGGCAATCAGGGCCAGAAATCAGTTCACTGGCCTATTTCCTTAATGTGCTACATTCTCTTCTAGCAAATGTGTTTCCCGTCCTGGAATGCTGACAATCGACTATCTGCCAGGCAAACTCCTGTTTCCCTGACTCCCCCAGATGAAGAAATGAAGTCCCAACCCATACTGCAGGGTCCCTTAGCAGGTTAGCAGGCATTCCCACCAGCATCTGTCTGGAACTCATATACATGGGTGGAAACCTCCAAATGCACTGCCCTACCACCACCCCTGGGGAAGGCCTCTCCACAGCCAGGTGAACAACATGCTGCTTATGGATTCTTTTCAACTGCCATTGCTAAGCCAGTGGCTAAAGTTCTTCTTTTTTATTTATTTATTTATTTATTTATTTATTTATTTATTTATTTATTTATTTTTAAGTGGGACTCATACCAAGAAAGCCAAGGTGAAGTTTTTAGATCTAATATCAAAGTTAAAATGGAGGAAGCAATCTAGTTGATGAAACCACAGCTTCAGGATACAAAATGCATACATGGCCCAGACATTTTAAGAAAGAAAGGATGCTTTCTGTGCAAACAGTGTGACTAAGGTGAAGTTCAAGATGTGGATTTACTTCGGGAAAGTTATTCTGGCCACTCAAATGAGTCTTCAGACACTGTTATTGGACAATGAGGCCCATGAAGAGCAGGAGGGGACACTGTCCCTTGTTAAGTATACAAAACTTCCACCCATTTTTTGTTTTGTTTTGTTTTAATAACCCTCTACTCATATTAAAAGTCTAAGAGAAAGTAGCTGGTGCAGCCTGAGATACTGAGATCATTCAGGTTTCTGGTCTGTCTCTAAAGAGAGAAGAGGCTTTAGAAATACTGTCAGCAGAGTGCTTCACTCAGTTCCAGGACTAGAGGAGAAAGCACGTGGAGGTTGTAGTAAAAGGCTAAAATCCAAAGGGAAAATCCAGCAAAACATAAGAATTAACTTTTCTGGTTTAAGTCTGGGGTTCTTAATGGCTCACTACAGAAGACAGAGGGACATAAGGAAAGTGGGTGATGCTCAGAACAAGGCTCATCCAGGTGACTTTAGAAATGACTCAACTCCCTACCCATGGGTGGTCTGAGATCCTGTCAGAAAGCTTGTCACATGAACAACTTTGATTGTCAATGTTTCTTTTCCCTAGGGTGGGTTGATGAAGTACGCTAGCTCTGGGGCATAGAGAAGTTTGTTTTCTTTACGGCAGCTGCAGCTAGACTGAGCATTCCCCTTAGGTATCTATTCAGGGCTGTGGAAGAACAGGAGCAGGCATGTTGCAGAGCCCTAGAGACAGAAACCTCTGCCCATAGATTCCCCAGCTTCCTCCAGGATGAGACAATAAGGAGGAAAAATAAGGAAATTAAAATTAAGTCTCATTTACAAAAGCTTAGTAAATAAAACGCATCTACAGAACTTTGTGTACATGTACAGTGGAAGTATAAAGCAGACCCAAACGGCTTTCAACTACCACCTTTGGTTGATTGGTCCATTAGCAAAGTATGCTTTTTACAGGTGGGATTTCTTTGTCACAGGATATTCGGTTCTCATGGATTTGAATTTGTTCACATGTGTCTGTGTGTGTGTGTGTGTGTGTGTGTGTGTGTGTGTGTGTGTGTGTGCGTGTGTGTGTGTGTGTGTCTGCAGGTTAAGAAACCAGAAAGAGGATCACGAAAGGGAAAGAAGAGATGAGGAGGGCCAAAAAAGAGAATATACTGGAGCACCCGTGACATGAAGAGCAGGAGGGGACACTGGATGGGTGGGGGAGACAGCAGAAGGAAAAAGGAAGTGGGGGAGAGGCACCAATGAGAACAAACATGTACATAAAAATGCCACCAGGACTATTTTATATGCTACCTTTAAAAACTAATAAAGTTTTTATTTGGTGGGCTGAAGATAACGATGCACCCACACTAATCAGTGACTCTATACACAGGAAAGGAGAAAGGAAAAAGAATAAACAATAGGCGGGGGGGGGGGGTCAGCAAAACCATCTCAGTTGGAATGGGAAGTATATGAGCCTCAAAGTGCCACAGAGGAAGGGGCCACAGCACCACAGCTGCTTCCGTTTCCGGTGGGCTTTATCACCACATATGCGCATCCTCGTAAACGGGTCTGCAGCCTCCCCCACACCACCCCCAGCACCATCACCAGCCCCCTCTCTTCTCACAGAGTGATCATAGGGATGGGGTGGCTCCATCCCCATGGCGTCTTCGCTTTCTGAGTTTGTACCCCCAACTCCTCACCACACACTGAATTCCTAAATGAAAGATTCAAGAAAAAAAGGGCCAATGTTTCAAATGAGCCCATCAGACAGGTGCATCCAGAAGGACAAGTGTTGAGACCCAGATTGGCTGTGAAGCTGGGATGGATCATTTTTGTTTAAGACTATTTCTTGGTGGAGACTAGGTAGCCTGGTGTGAGTTAGGTGGGGGCCGGGGGTGGAGGGGGGGAGGAGAGCAAGCCTGCCAATCCAGACAAAAGCCTTTGGTATTAGAAGCAGATATTCTAACGTCAAAGTCAGGGATGGAAACTGTTCCTTTGTGACAGCTGAGAAAATATGCCCCCCACACCCTCCCTATAAATCCCTCCTGACTGGCCTTTAGACCTTATGCTTCTGCAGCTGATAGCTGATCTCTTTCCCTGCAATGCTACGTGTAAGGGCATGGGGAACCAGAACTCTAATTAGCAGCAAAGTCTATTGTCCCAATAAGGCCATCCTTCAGGGGACAGAAATAAAAAAGCCTGGGTCCTTTTTAGGAAGTGAGAGGGTACAAGCTAATACTGAGAAAAACAAAAGCAATCCTCGTTACACGACAAGGGGAAGCCAGATCCATGAGTTAAGAGTATCCGGAAGAGACTTATAATATACACTGTCCAGGGGGGATACTCAAGACTCGGGTGGGTCGTATAGCCTCAGACAGTGATCTCTCCAGATAAACAGGAAGGGCCCAAGAGTGTGGACACTCACGTGCCTGTGGAATGGTTTGGATGATCTGAGGGTATAATTTTTTTTTTTTTTTTTTGCTGCTTTTGTTGAACATCTGCAGCCTCTGTGTAGGCTGTTTATATCATATGCTAGGTGGACAATAGGGAGGAGCTGTGTGCTATAGACGGAAGAAGAACAGAAGAGCAGAGCAATGGACAAGGAAGGGTGGTCCAGAGCCCATGTTCAGCCTGCCTGGGAAGGTGAGGGAAGTGTAGTGGAAGAATCTAGACGGGAGGCCCTTCAGGCATAGAAGACTTATCACGAAGAGAGCTGGGAGTCTGTGGAGGTCAGGGCCTGGCAGCTGCACACTGCCTAACAGAGAGGCTGTTCGTTAGTCACTGCTCCCTATTGCAAGACTATCTGAAAAGAACAGGAAGTCTGAGATTCTGCTCAGAAGCCTCTGAAGAATCTTTTTCCACACAAGATTGAGTCCAGGACCAAATCACCCCAGACACATATTTGACAGGCACTTTTAAAATGACAACGTACATTATTATTTTAAAAAGCTCCATCTATGGATGGCTATCCAGAACTTAGAATCTGTGATAGGAAGAAAGTGAATGTTCTTTATCTGTCAAGCAAACTGTTCATCTAGAAATAAATCTGAAATGTAAAAGCGTTTAATCATTGGACCTTTACAGTTTTCCCTGTTTCATTCTTACTTTGTTTAAGCTGGTAAACAGTTTATTGGGTTTCTGCTTTGAAAGAAAATGACAGTACAGAAAAAAAGGGGGGCAACATTTCTAAGCTTCTGCAGGGGCTTCTCTAAAAGGGGGGAAAGGAATGGTAGGGAATGGAGGATAAAGCTTAAAAGGAAAGAAACACTAGCGAGGCAGGCCTCCTCTTTTTTCTAACCTTATGTCTTTTCCTCCCCCATTCATAGCTTTGGGTCTTTGTTTGTGTAACAGACCATTACAATCATACCCGGTTCAACGGGGAAGGAATGTGAACTCTCTTAGCAATCCACATGTGTGGTCCCTCCCCCAGCACAGCCGGCCCCATCTGCTTTTCTGAGCTCCAAGCCTCCAACAGGGCAGGCACCTTGCTTACAATAAACCCAACTTCCCACTGAGGCATACATGCTGCCCCTTCCCAGGGGCCTCCAGTTTCCCTAAGCCTCTCGGCCATCCCCACTTCATTGCACATCCTGCTTGGGCCTGTCCCCTTTAGCCTCTTAAGAGAGCTGTCTCCTGATGTGTTAGCCTTTTCCTTTCTTCAGCTTGTGGGCTCTTGCCTGAATCCTGGGCAGACACATTCCAGATCTCCCTGGTTATCACACATTCTAACGTCATGTACACTATAAACAGAAGACTGTCAAGATTCTTCTCCCCTAGCCTCCCAAAATGAATACAACTCCCTGGACTTTGTCCATTCTTGGCAGATAATGCTGACCTTCTAGGTATGAATTTCAATTTCTTGGTTAATGGATTGAAATAGTATTTATAACAGTTTCTAATTCCAAAGGAAACAAAACAATATTTAAAATAATACTGTAGTATTTCAGTTGAGCTCATAAAGACTTCCCACAGTTCAATTCCATACAGCTAGAGACACATCTGTGATTTCATTTGATACTCAATGAATTAAATTTTCCTGTCCTTACTAATGAGATACTGGACTAAGAAAGTACACGGTGAGTTCCTGGGAAGGATTAACTTTCTGCAAGGGTACTAAAGAGGATCGTGCAGAGCAGAGACTACTCCAATTGTCCTGACCAAAGCCACATGTGCTTTTCTTTCCCAGGCAAGCTGTCTGGGTGAGCAGAGATCCCTTCAGCCTTTTACCATTGTTTCTAGACCAGTCCCTCAAATGGTGGGCTCCCTATCGAAGCTGAATGCAGCCAGCGTCTGTCCTCGGGTTTATAACTCTACTTCTTCAACAAGGGAAGAGCATCTGGACAGCATCTTTAGTGCACAGGTCTGTCATCAGAGGTAGCCTACAGGTTTTGTTGTGTTTTGTTTTCTGTCAAGATTGTCAGCAGAAAGTGCCAAGGAACTGCTAGGTAGAGCTGTGGCTGCAGACAGGGTGGGGAGCTATAGAAGATGTGCTAATTGCATCATCAAGGTCCCTAAGACCTAGACTCTACTGGTGCTTTGACAAGACAAAAGAATCCTAAAGTGCTGGGCAGTTTAAGAGGTACTTTGGACCTCAGTCGCATCCCTGCATCTCCAAGTTTGCCATGTGCTTCCAAGTAACTTTGTGTTTTGAGATTGTGTATCCCTGGCTGGCTTAGAACCCCCTGTGTAAACCAGAAGTCATAGAAATCCTCTTGCCTCTGCCTCCCACGCGCTGGGATTAAAGGCATGTACACCATCACATCCAGCCCCAAGCAATTCTTATCAAACACGTCCATATAGAAATAACTTTTAAACTTTCATACCTTCTGCGCAGCCAGGAATGTTAGCTGTTGGGCAGGTGTGGAGTCCTCTGGAAATTTGTTTGAAGACTCAAACCTGTAAGGAAAAGACCTTGAACCTTGTCAGGAAATGGAGCTAGAACATTCCCCCATGATTCTATCATCTGAAACTTCCTTTGAGAGCATCATGTGTCCCCCAGGGGGCTATCAAGGTGGTTCCCCACTCCCTAAGCATCTCAACTAATGGTCTTTACTTCAAGTATATCCTTTGTCCTACATGCAACTGTATTAGAACTCTGAAGTTTTTCCTCTGCTTTCTGCCAGCAGAAAAAAAAAAAAGAACATATGAAATTGCTTACATAAAATATTCAAAACAGCACTCAGAGGAAATGGTGTTTCTTTTAAAACAACAATATTAAAATGCCGAAAAAACAGGTATGCAAATCTATGCAGTAACAGAACCTGAAACAAATTATGAATCAAAAGAAAGCAGTAAGTGGGTGGCATGCATTTTCACCAGGAGTTTTATGTAAGCATATAGATTCATCAAATTTGCAGTGCAAAAAGGCTGACATCTCTAAATTGAATATGCAGTTAAGTGGATAGTAAACCTGACTATGCATTGGAATTAGCAGAGAAGCTTATTTTTACTTTTTAATAAAAACAAAAAATAACAGATTCCAAGGCCACGTCACAAATCAGCAGACTGAAACAGCCTGGCTGAGGCTCTGGAAATCGATGTCTTTCCATGGTCCTCAGTATCCTGGTCCTCACACCAACCTTGTATCACTGAACACTGACGCACATTTAGAAATCCACACCTCTGTTCATCAATTCACTCTATCACTTGGCCTTTCCAAGCTCAGACTATTCTGTCAAACTGATTTTCTTGGGGGAAGGAAGGACGCCTCAAGATTTTCTTAACCAGTATGAAGACAATTGATTGTGAAAGCTAATTCTATCTCATGTAAGTGGTTTATTCACTCCACTGCCTGTTCTTTTAATTTGATCAAAAGGGCTACATCTGTTTTGTATATAAACTTCTTTTTAAATTAAAAGTGGGAAAAATTGTAGCTTTCTTTAGACAAGTTTTTCTTAAAAAAAAAAAAAAAAAAAAATCAAATGCAGCTCAGAAAAAAAAAAAAAAAAAGACCCTGGAGGTGACCATGAATTTGTCTGAATCGGTTTGCTTTCCTTCTGGTCCTTGGGCTGCATGTGCAAACAGACTATATGCATGGTTCACCTCATCTCAAAATGCTCCATACTGACTGGTCATTTAATTGGGTGGTCCCCAGAGGCCTGTTGCTGGATCCCCCCCCCCAACTTTTCCAAGAGATTTAAAACACTTGAAAGAAAAAGAATAAAATTAGTCTGGATGACTCTTCATTGAGTCTGCTTATCTCCTGGTGGACAATACTGATTTATGTATTCAGAGAGAAGGGGACTCGATTCTGCTGCCCAGGAAGGGGCTTACAGAACATGAGGTACACAAACCAGGCAGTAGAGTAGCTTGGCTTTATTGTCAAAATATTCAAATCATCATGAAGAGAATGCCATGCCTTTCTGCATTCAACAATACATGGCCTCAGCAGACCTACAGAGGAGCTTACTCATCAGCTTCACAGTATGAGCGGCAGTGAAAGTGGAGGGTCTCTGGTAGGGAGGGATCAAGCCTTCAGCCGTTCCCACCTGCCCAGCCAGCACTGTCTCACATACACAGACTAAACAATGCAGGGGAGAACCTAGAACAAGTCAGACAGGGCCCAGGGGACAATTCTGTACATTATGCAACAATGTAACATGGCAGAGATGGGACCATCAAGGGGGAAAAAACCCACCCATCTCAGTTTGACAAAATGCCCATTGCAGACTGCTTTCCAGGTCTTAGATCTCAAAAGCTGAGAAAAATGATTTTCAAGTGTCAATTAAAAAAAAATAGCATGAGATGAAAATGATCCTATAAAATTAAACAATGCTAAGGCTGTGTGTCCCAGAGTTCCAGAAGAACAAGAAAAATCACATTTTTTCTAAGAAGGGAGTATGGCATGGGGTAAATATAATTGCATTAATTATTTGAAATGGATTTTTATGTCATTCATGAACAATAAAAATGAAAGTTTCACCAAGAAACTTGTATCTGATTTCCGGAATGCATTTCTGCCTTCACAGTATGTTTACATTTTGGAATGTGCCTTTTCTCCAGCTAATAAACTGGGTTTGCTGCTGGCCTAGCATTCACCCCAACTCAAAATGAACAAAGAGATTTCTTCTAGTTTCAGCTCATTCATTTTGAGCTACTCCTGGCTTGATTTAAGCAAATGCTTGAAACTCACTTTATTTATTTATCTATTTATCTATCTGAGACAGGGTCTCTCACTGAGCCTGGGTTGGTCAGTCTGTCTATCTATCTATCTATCTATCTATCTATCTATCTATCTATTTATAAGGATATGAATGAGAAGGAATTGGGTAGTACCAGATACTGCAAAGCCAGCTTTAATTTTTAGTAAATTTCCACTTGGTTAAAGATAAGTAGGGCTTGCTTAGTAAAACTTCTCTGACATGTCTTTTTTATGTTTTAAAAACCATGATCACATATGCAATGGGGCCTACTGATTTGGAAGCTTACAGACAAACCAATCTTAGAGAGATGATACACTAGGGGAGACCATATTCCCTTCCAAACCTTCTTGTGGCTCCTGGTCACTGACTACCTAGTTAGCTAGTGATGTCACTGTATAGTCACAACTATAACCTCTTGGGTGCTCACCAGGTGATGGCCATGTGTTAAATCCCTAATACCCTAAAAACTCACAGGAATGAGTAGTGTTCCTTCTGTTTTACTTCTGGACAAAGAAGACTTGGAACAATGCTAACTTGCCTGGCCCTGGAACCAGAAAGCAGCTGAACTGCATGTGTGATCTGAAAGGTAGTCCCTACACTCTAACATCTAGGCCTCTACACAATCAGAAATTCTGCACTCATCTTAGATTTTTTTCTTCTTCACATGATCATGCTGTATACGTTGTACGTGCTTACCATCTCTCAAATCCGGCTTCTTCTTTCACAATTCCCCTACCGTTCAAGTGCCTTTCCTGTGGCCATTAAATCAGCATGGTGGGAAACTTGGGGATATTGTTTTGTTTTGCCAAGAGTACCTCTCTAGCTCATTTTGAACAAGGTTTCCAATCTTTCACATTTTCTCCCAGCTGAAAGCAGACAAGAACTAAAGTCTGAAAGCTTCTTTGTTAACATTTAAACCTGTCACAGAAATTCAGCAGGACTTACAGTAATTCAAAGAGGGAGGAGGGATAAGGAGAAAGAGAGAGAGAGAGAGAGAGAGAGAGAGAGAGAGAGAGAGAGAGAGAGAGTCTTCCCTCCTCCCCATGTCACACTAGACCCAGTTTAGAAAGGAAAAGCAATCTGTCTCTGCAGCAAGGGGGCCCCATCTGACAGGGCTGGGGTAGAATCCACCAGACTGGCAGCTGCGTGGGAGCGTCCCTGTGAGGGAGTGAAGCTGACCTCCACTAGGCCTCCAGTCCCCACACCCAGCCCTGTGGCCGGCAGCTGCAAGGCTTCAAGCCACTGCTACTGTGATATATGGAAGGGCAGGGGGTCAGTTCCTCACCTTCCAGGCGCCATGAAAATCTCTAGGTTCAAGGAAAACAGCCTGCCAGTGTAAGCAAGGCAACTAACACTGGTCTAGATGGTATTCTTTAGGGTGCCATTCTGGCGGCTGTCATCTCAAGAATGGTGGCTTTAAGAATCTCTTTGACCTTATTCACTGAGATTCAGATTTATGGAGGGCCACCTCAGTAAGGAGCCAAAAATCTTCCTTAGAATTGGGCCTCTGCTTTAGACTGGGACCTCCAGGAGTGAAACCAATCTGTCAAAAAATGAACAACAAAGGCCACCTGGGTTTGCAGAGAGAAGACGGCCAGCCCTGAAGGTGCAGGTGACCCTGAGGCAGTCCAGTGTTATACCCCGAAGCAGATAGAGCGGAAGAGTGGAGACAGGGGGCTGGTACTAGAGTATACTCACAGGATTAACTCCGATTCCTATGCAAATACCTAGAAAGGGAAAGGCACTCTGTCTTATTTTAGGGTCTTTATCTTAAGCTCTGAATTGCTAAAAGCAAACAAAAACCAGAGGGCAGTCTACTTGGAAGAGGCAAGAGGTAGGCCAGGGCAATTGCAGACTGAGGTCCAGGAAATTGTATTTCCTAACCTACATAGGCTTCCTAGTCAACAAGCTGACGCAGGGAGTGGCCAGCTGATTTCCCTAAGATGAAAATGATGGAGCTAGAACCAAAGTGCTTTGGGAGAGAGGAGATTCTATTTCTAATACAAAGGGGGGGGGGAACTCCACACTTGACCAGATGGGTTGACTCAAAGATACTCCAGGTACCAATGACATGTCTGAGTTTGGGAAAAGGGACAATGTTCAGGCTTTGAGGTCAGAATTTTCCTCCAAGAAAATCCCAGTTCACTCTGCAGCTAGATGTCTGAGACAAAGGCCTTGATAAAAACTGAAGAGGGTTTGAGATAAACTAAGGTACGTCGGCCACAATGGAATGTTTGGAATGGCAGAGCCCTTAATAAGTTCTAAATGTGAAGGGTATGTGAAGAGGGTGGTACATATTGTGTGTGGGAAGGTGACCTGGTACAGAAAGACTTCCCTATGGAACAGTGACAGGCAGAGTCACTAAGATGGTCAGACTAGAACCCAAAGCCCCAGCTCTCTGCTCTGAGCATAGAAGTGCTAAACTGTACCTAAGAAGAGAATACAGAGTCAGGGAATGTGAAAGTTAAGACGCTGGGCAAGTGGGATGAATGGGGCCACTCTGGTCATAGCAGAGTCTAGTCTCTACTGGCACTTGTTTCCCCTACCATACCCTGTGGTACCCAGAAGGAAGGAAACAAGAACCAGTTAGTGGCAGACGCCTCCCCTGCTAATAACCAAGGCAGCCACCTAAGGATCCTATCCTCCAATCTAACCTAAAACCTTGAGGGGACAAATGGGAAGAATACTAAAGAAAGGAGCAGCCCACTGTGTTAGTCCAGGCAGAACTTTCCTGTGGCTTCTTTGAAACATTACACCAGCCTGGTAATCAAGAAGCCTGAAGCCAGGGCCACCAAAGGGCAATTTCCACATGTTGAAGACTCCCGTGATTTTTTTGGACTAGCTCCCCTCATTCTAAATCACAAAGGTCCCATCAGGGTGGCTCTTACTAACATGCTAGTACATTCCTGTCACCTGCCTGTTTGGAATTCCTCAATGGTCTCCATTAGTTTCTGTCAATGGCCACCAAGGGACCTGTCTACTCGAAACCGCTAAAAGATGTTAATTAGGAAAACTGTACGTGCAGGCTTATGTTCCAGAAAGAGACAGCACACTGTAAGGCAGAAATTATGTCTTTGGATTCATCACTGCTATACATTACAACAGGTAAACAGTAATTCCCATCGGAGGTAGGAAAAATATCACTACCACCAAAAAAAACTGCCCACAAAAAAAATTAACGAAGCCATTCTGTAGTTTGTCTATAACATCATTTACAGAGTTTCTACTCTGCTGTGAATCATAACCAGCAGTTCTCCTACACACTCTGAATTGAATAGATGGGCCAAATGAGAAGCGTTTAGGGAAAACAACCCAAAATGGCTCTGATCTTAATGTGGCTCCAATTTACATGGTGATTGTGTGCGCGCTTTATGAATCACTTTTAATTCCTGCTGCTGAGATAAAAGGGAAGAATTTTACCTTGGTAAATGCTACATAATGGGTCAATTACGTTATTCTCTCAATAAAGTACATTTGTTATGGTATAAACACACATCATTTCCAGTATTGTTTTAAATACCAATAGGGAAATTGCTACATTGGCTAATTTTAATAATATTCGACGCTGTCCTCTGAGAATACTCAACTGCCTTCCCTTTTGTTTTAATTGGTAATGGAGAAGGGAAGTAGTTTTAAAGATGTATTTATTTGTAATGTGTAGGGGTGTTTGCTCTCAACGTGTGTGAGTGCATTGTATACAAGCCTGATACCCACAGAGGTAAGAAGACAGCACCAGATCCCCTGGTACTGGCGTTTTGAGTTGTAAGCTGCTATCTGAACGCTGGGAACTAAATCCTGGTTCTCTCCAAGAGCAGTAAGCTCTTGTAACTACTGAGCCAAAAGAAATTTTATTGATATTCTTTAGATAGTAATTTTCCTTATCTAAGATCAGCACAATAATTTATTTTATTCATATGGGATACATATCCAACTTAATACAAGGTGATGCTCCTAAGATTAACAAAGTGAACAAATGGCAATGTTCTTCTGTAGAACCCAAGGCAGAAATAACAAGAGCCTTACAGTCAGCTATTTCTAGGTATGAATGATGGTTCTGTTATTTGGAAGGTGTATGACCTTAGCCACAGTGTACAATAACTCTAAACTCAATGAGTCTTCTCATAAAGTGGGAATATCTGCTGGAGCAGAGATGTTATAAGAAAATGTTGGATAGGAAATCTGAAGCTGGAATAAGGGCCATTATCTTGAAATGAGTGTACAGGCCAAATATGGTCTTCACATGAATGGTGGAAAGCAAAAAATAAAAATTCTGGAATATGAAGGCCCTACCAACCATGAATTTCTTTGTATAAACACTGACTTATTTCACAATTCTATGGAAGCTGGATAGAACATACATCATGGAGAATTAGCTCTCTTTGCGAGGTAGGGAGGATGATTTACTGCTTTGCATATTACAAACCAAATATGCAATTATTTTAAAATGGAGGATAACATACCTAGCTCTCTTCTAGCATTTGTTTCTTTTTAAAATGAGAAAAAAAAACCTATTTTAAAACACCTTTTGAAAAATACAAGAGAAGATCACACAGTCTGAGTAAGTCAAAGATACATAAGAGCCAATTGTACAGTAACTATAATTTCTAAGTTAATATGAGTAAACAGAGGTAAGCCTCTCAGGGTTGCCTCTTGGTTGTTTTCCTTTTTAAGAAAAAAAAGAGTTTCATACATTCCCAACCTTTTTTCCCAAATCTAGTTTTTCTTCAAGGCCCGAGCTTTCTCTAATTTAAGTCTCTGATAGCCAGTGGAATGTTCTAACAAGTCCTTCTACTGTGTGAGGTGGAGGAGGGCTTTAGCATGGACTTCAGCTCAGAGAGAAAACAAGTACTGGCTCAAACCTGTCCAGGGGAGAGATGAGTGGGCAGCACCTGACAGCTTAGTGAAGACATATTTACCTTCCTATGCAGGGGACAGATGCGACCCACATGACATCAAAGCCAGAGGCCACGTCAGTAATGACAGTAACCTTAGAGGGATACATAACTGAAAAGTCAGAAAGGCACTGAGGGGGATTGGTATGTGTGGGCAGATGTCTAGGCATAGAAAACAGATGAGCTCAGGGATGTCTCTGCCAAATGTCACCCTGCTGTATTCCAGCCAGTAGTAAGCCCTGAAGTGTCATCTGGTTTAGAGAGGCAATAATCAGTGTGGTGAAGAGCACAGTTATGTGATCAAACCCCGGTGGCTCCTGGAGACAGACACACACACATGCCCACATAGAATCTACTTAATCTTCCTCTTCCCAGGCTTTCTGGGCTGTGAAGGGTGACAATGAGCCACCTAGATAGAGCACAAGCCCCCAGGAGAGGAAGCACATTGATTGGAGGAGAGTGGTTGTACCCTGTCAGAATGGAGAGGGGATTCCTATGTGCCTGCAATAATTTTTTTTCAGGTACCCAAAGTGAAAACTACCTCAAAATCTTCAGCAGAGATGAGAAGCTGTCAACTAAGGAAGTCTACCATACTTGGAGAAAACGAATTCTAGAGCAGGGCTAAATAGGTTTGTGGGGGAGTGTTGGGGGGATTCTAAAGGCGAAAGGTAAAACCCCAAACACTCAATCTTTTCATAACTCTATTTATTATTTATTTATTTGCTAAATCAAGATACCCAGAGGACAACACTTGACCTTGAGCCTACCCAGAGATTCAATGTGAGAGACAGAAAAGGGTGCATAGATGAAGTGGCAATAACTGGAGAGCAGTGGAGGACTTTTTAAAGTCAGACTATAGTCTCGAGACATCTGGTAGAAAGAATGAAGAAAAGAAATCCATTGATGGCAATTCCAATTCATCGGCTCTCAAGTTCACAGACAGAGAGACTCATCGAAGGCCTGGGGACAGTCTAACTGTAGGTATGCTGGTGCGTTAACCATTACCTCGGAATAATCCACAACATTTAACCCAAACCACAGTCAGCTTTCCTCTGCCATTTTCTAATGGGCTTGAGTTCTGCAGCTTTACAGGTAAAACCTATCTGAATATGAGCCATGTGGGGACTTCTTTCTCCTCTGTGGACAGTCTCTTATTATACTTATGATTAAACATTTGAGCATCAAGTTATTAGAGAAGATCTCACTATTTAGTAGCATCTGACCTTACATATAATCTTAAGTAAATTTATATTTCTGGGCAACTATCTTGTATTCAACCAAGTGGGGAAAGAAGATGTCTCTCTCTCTCTTTTTTTTTATGACTCCATGAGGCTTATCTAATACTGCTCTATTAGGTCGGAATAGATGGATGAATGGGAAGGAAGTTCAAGAGACCAAGTCAGTTTTGAGGAGCTAACTTCTAAATTTCTTGAAATCTTTCTTAAATGTTAGACTAGCCCTGGGACTAAGAAACAAATGAGTTCTTTGATAAAGAATGCCATAGTTGGAATTATCCAATTCTATGCATATGGGTAATGGTAGTCCCTTCCTGTGGACACGCCTCAGTGCTGACATCTGATATATCACATGGACAGGTACAGCTGCATTTCCCACTCTTGATGCTCTTCTGCCCCTCCCAACTTAGGTATGACATCACAGGAACTTACAGAAGAGGGGGAGGGCTGAACAGTCAAGTTATAAGACCTAAGTGCTTAACGTTTCCTATCTAGGAACATCTACCAGGGATCAGTCAGAAGAAACCTAATCTCTTTATATTCCACTGTCCTGGACCCTACACATTTGTAAATAAAAGCTGGCCCTCAAAAGGACAATGTCCCATGCTTTCAATGCCTTCTCCTAGGGCTGATGGCACCCCACAAACTTACTAAGGCAAAATCAAAGCAAAACAAACAAACAAACAAACAAAACCAGTGTTTGTTATGCTCCATAAAGGAAAGATTTTTCTTTAAAGCAATAGCGCTGATCAGGTACAATAGACTAATCAGATTTTCCTAAAATTTAGTATTTGCAGTTGAAGCCTGGATAAGTAATTATATTCAGAGGAATGTACAGGGAGCCATCAATCCCTATTCATTTAGCCACATTGAGTGAGCCAAGAGCTTTGCAAGGCTTGAAGATATAAAAATGAATACGACACAGCTGCTTTACTTACAGCTAAAAGAATACACCTAACAAAGAGCTATGGGGGATGTGTTAAGTGCTATGGTGGAGGTATGCACAAAGGGCTAAGGGCCAAAGGAAAAAGCCATAAATTCTTTCTGGGAAATGAGGCAAGTGAGGGGTGACAGCTATGAAGGGGTGAGATATTTCCTTGTGATAAACTGGAGAATGGTCTTTACTATATTCTGTAAAGGAAGGTGGTAATTTTAAGACTTATAAACAATTGTTATTCCAAAAGGTATCTTAGTCCACTATCAGTCTCATTAACATTTGACACACACTTCCACTTACAACATTCTAAGACTATAAAAACTTTTTTGGTGAGTAATCATTATAGCCCATAATAGTCACACAATATGGGATAGATGGAGTCCCTGGTATCAACTTAGATCTCAAGTTTCAAAGACATTTTGAAACAAACAAATAAAAAACAAACTTTGGAGAAGTCATGCATTATATTCATGCTTCTCCTTAATATTAAAAAAAAAAAAGCATCACCTGATTATATCATGGTTATATCATGGCTCACATTTGTCTTTATGTCTGTGTTTTAAAAAGAGAAGGGGCATGTTAAATGGACTTCTACTTATTCATTATGCATACCATATTCCTACTTATAGCATATTGTGACAAAACCTCCATTGTTCATTGCACACTAGCCCCAAATTTGAGTCATTCTAATGTAAGCATGAGAAACTCCCGGCTCCTTTGGGGTGAATTTCCAAATTCCTCTGTGTTAAACTGAGGTCTAATTTTCCCTGTGCCTGGTTTGCACAAGAAGGTCCATTCCACCCCATGTGCCCCCTTTGAGCTGTCAATAAACAGAGGCAGTGAATTCCCTACAGATTTACAAAGCTAGTTAGGCCCAGCCATTCACTCCTTCAGGAAAACAGCATTGATTTCAGTGAGTTCCCAGAGAGCAGCTAGAACAAAGAGATCAAAGGCCCACCTCTCTCTCTCTCCAAAGCTTTCATTAGGCCTAGTCCAGACAAACTGCCACAGGTCTCCTTGAGACCAGGAGAGGGCCAACAGACCACCTCATGGTTCAATTCAAATTCATCCGTTTCCTACATTCCAGTGACAGTCCAGAATACTAACCATGACAAACGGACACAATCATCCGTCCGGCCTAATATACTGCTCACTAGTTCATCCAAGGTCAGAGGGAGAAAACAAGCCCTGAGGGAAGTCCTAGGCTTCTAGGGCCCGCTGAGCCTCAATGGCCCTCTGACATTCCATAAATAAACTTCTCCGGCTCACTCTCCCTTTCTTCCTCTCCTGTACCTCTGGGAGTGATGATCTGGCTTAACGGGCTGAAATTTCTTTCACGCCACTGAACCCAAACTCTTTGGAAAGTTTATTCCCAACAGTTGCAAAGGTGAAGTAGATGGCCCCATGTGCACCCTTCTCAATCTATTCCTGTGTTAAAGCAAACCTGTTACACCCAGCAGGCTCCTCTTTGCTGTGAATGAAAGCTTAGTTTCTAAGCTTTCCCAAAAGCACAGTCCCTAGGAAAGGCCACGCAGCTCAAAGAAGAGTGTGGTTTGTATAAATTCTGTTTGCAAAACAGAAGTGGGAACGGGGATGGAATAGTTACTTTTTTTCTTTGATCCAAGGAATCACCAAAGCTGGGTAACCAAGTTCTAAATAGGGGGTCTGTGTGTGAAAGTGTTTGTGTATTTGTGGGAGTGAAGAGGGCTAGCCAGGGGCAGGGTGAACCAGAGGGAGTCTAAAAGAAAATGTGTTTTCCCAAGGGGGGTTACCTCTATTGAACAAACATAATTAAAAGGGTTTCTAAATTTGCCCTTGAATTCAGAGCTGCTCCTTTTGAGGCAGCCTTCACAAAACCCCATAATGAAATATGTTCATTTTATGGTGGTCCACCCCGTGTCTATCACTCATCCTGAGTAAATACGAGGAGAGATGGGTTACCTATAAAAATTCCTAAACTGAAAAAGAAAATAAACAATATTGAAATGAAAGATATGGAAAAACCTACTTCTTGACACAGAGCCCTCCGTTCCCACATGCCCCATTCTAAGCTGCAGTATGTCCTGGGGCTCACCACAGATTTCCTGAGCCCTCAATCCACTGATTCTTGTCTTTCTTTACCTACTGAAGGGGCACTGCAGAGGATACTGAAAAGCCCTCTGTGAAAGGGCTGCAGTTATTTTCAAGGTTGGACAGAAATTAGCTAAGAAAGCCAGAGCATGCCATAGCACATGTCTAAAGATCTCGGTGTGGCACTGAGACACTGGGGACTGTTGGGCCATGAGTCCAGAAACAACCCAGGCTCCATAATGAGACCCTGTCTCCGAGAACTAAGAAGTGGGGAGGAGAATAAAGGAAGCTTGTGAGGAAGACAAGTGACTGTTACATCAAGAATGTTAAAGCTAAATCTGGTCACTGACTCACTTTAGGCTAAGGGATTACACTAATGTATCTTTCTTCCTATCCTTCTGAAATGGAGACAAAAATATCTGTCAGGACCCTTTTTACACAGTACTATGAAATTAGCATGCCTCAAGAACTTGCTTCATTATAGGAACTGGCCTTACGAACAGCTCCGTATAATCACAGGTCACTCTGACTCAATAGAGTTCCTCTGGAAACTCATTAAGTTCCTCTAAATCAAATTATTTTTCAAAAGTGCTCATAAAATGTACTACTTAAAGAAAGCCTGTGGCAAAGGTCAGACACACTCATCAATTCATTGGCCCACCTTTCAGAAGCATTTGCAAAGAACTGAGATATTACAACTTGATCTTCCTCATAATCAATTGAGACATTATGAATCTGTTTTTCAGAGGGGAGAAAATGCACCCCGTTGAGATGGAGAGACTTGCCAAAGTCATACAGTAGCAGGGTGGAAGCCTCAAGGGCTCGGTCTCTAGACCTCACACTGCTCCCATTACAGCCAGCTACTGCGTACTCAGGATATAATTACCCATGAAGCCCTCCCCTCTAATTACATTTAATAAGCAATCATGCTGCTACCCTCAACAACTCTTCCTCATATCCCATTTTCTGATTTCTGTGGTCTATGTATCTATCTATCTATCTATCTATCTATCTATCTATCTAAACTATAAATATGGAAGTTACATTAAAATAAAGCTTTTTTGTAAGTTCTTACTTCTCATTTAACAATCACCTTTGTGCCTTTTTTTTTTTTTTTGATGCAGAAGACTTTCATATGGTAAAATGAATCTTAAAGATATCAAATTGCTATTGTTGCCTGGGGTACCTTTATTTTCATTATTTTAGCAATATCTTCTGACAGTTCCTAAGTCAAGATCTTGACTTTTATTCTAGAAAGTTCTCTTTCACCTATTTTGGGGATATCAGAAAACAGACACATGTAATACATGCCTCCAAAGTTTTTGTCTTAACATGCTTATTCTATAGGATGTTAGTTGACATTATGTGTCAAAAGGCACTATAGTTCTGTTATTTGAGGGAAAATGTGTCAAATCTATTTCTCTGTAATGAAAGAAGGCAAAATGCTGGGGAGAACTTTTTTTTTAAAACAGAAGAAAAAAATATATTCACTTACAAAAGCCAAGGACACTGTGTACGAACCAGGCAGGAGCAACCTGAAAGCAAACAAAAAGTAGTCATGAGCATCTCACACTAGCTGAGTATGCATTGGTTAAGGATAATTTTAAGACTGTTAGAGGTTTTTGAAGACAGCTTCAACTTAGTTTTCCCCAATATCACTATTTCACAAAACAATATATAATGTTACACCTAAAATTTGGTTAGCACAATTGAGTCTGTTGAAAACTCTCTAGTTTTATTGAAGGTGCCTATTTACTTCTGTGAAATTCTCCCATAGGCGCAGAATCACATCACCACCAACGTCATGATAGAGAACAAGCCACCACCATAAGCAAGGGCTCCCACACAGCTTCTTCACAACCAAAGCCATAGCTACCATCATCAAGCTGATGTTCATCTTAACATTAAACATCCATCCACTTATTAAGAAAAAAATAAAGACATCATTTATACTTAAGAGACTGCTACTAAGTAGCGTATCAAATTATGGTTAAAGAATTCTGGTTTTATGCATTGGTATAGGTTTTAACTCAGAAAACAGATTTCCTTTCTTCACATTTATACTGTAAGATAAATCACTAATTTCAAAACCCAAACAGTGAAAGCAGACATGTTTTCTAAATTCTCATTCCATGTTTTCAACATATCTCTAACAAGGAACCTTTGGATGTTTACCATAAGAACATGCAGGCCTTTTACATATTACTTCATTTAATATATATACTGCTGTCACCCAGGTGTGACCAAGGAGGAACTAAAACACTAGGAGACTGAATAAGTTTAATATGGATATACTAACAGTGTTTGAGATCAGACAGCTGGCATCTGTGCTCAACTATCCCCCAAGAAAATCAGTCTTAATAACATTAAGATATGTTGTGTTATTACCACAAACCCCAATTATTGCCAGACTTTACCTTAACATAGAGAAACTGAATAGGAAAAATGACCCAAACAATGGCATGTTTTGTTCTTTTGTAAGAGAAACACATGTTATATAACCCAAACTGGCCTAGAATTCTCAATTCTATCTTTTCAGCCTCCCGTGTGTCTGTGTGTGTGTGCCACATTATCCCAAACAGTAATTTACAAAATGAAAATGGCTCTTTATTCAAACACAAAATGATAGAAAATGGTCAAAACAGAACAAAAAGGCAAAAAATGGAGCACACGGGAAAACCTGTATTAGGATCACAAACCATTCTGTAGCCCTTGACTCGATACCCTGGTGATGTCAGACAGGCGCAAATATGTAGCCATGCTGACCTTTGAAAAAGCTCATTCAACTAGCAAAAGTGATGATGAGGAGTGAAATTTTCAGTCACAGATAAAAAGCTTCAAAATTAGGCTGTTTAGCCAATAGATACATCTAAAAGCCTAAAGGTAACATCCAGATAATGATGATAATTTAGTAGAAGACAGATCAGGACAGAATTTCTGTAGGTTTATTAGCTTAATGACACAGTGTTATTACAGAAGATTAGTAGCTATTTTCTCGTGCAAAACCAAACAACACATGTATGCATAGCTGTGGCAAATTGGCCAATTCAACAATACTTAAGAGGTACCTATTCAATAAGCCACTGATGTCCTGTCCCAGATACTCCGACTATGCTTTGTTTACAAATGTCTCCTTAATGGTCCAGGGTCAGGAGGTGACCAAGGGAGGCAGACTCATTACTAGCAATGGTTTGTGTGCATATAAGTTATACATAAAAATAAGGGAGTGTGATGAGTTTTACTTCCAAATGAGGCCACATATTCTCATTCCTCATTTTGAGAGATGGAGACTACTCTATCTCATCAATATTTTAATCTACCAACATCTTTAAAATGCTAATAGTTTATCCCACTTATAGAAGCCATTATTAGTTAATGCATTTTAACTAAACTTTAGAGTATCCTCAGTTACTCAAACATCCTTTCTTCACTATGGAAACATGAATGCATACTGCACACTCTAACTCTGTCAGCTTGCATTTACAAAGACTCCAGAGACTGTCCAGCATCATAATGCCTCCCCATACCGTGGCCATTTCACATATTTCTCCTCTTCTAGCTGCCCTTCCTTCTCCCAATGCTTGAACACATGTCCATCAACATCCTTGCCTCATGGTTCACTGAGCAAACAAAAGCTATTGGAATTTTTCTTTACTTAGGTTTCTATCTTAATTTATTTCTGTAAATTAATTTTCTTGACAACCTGAAGAATAGGTGATTCTATCTTTTTGATGAAATTCAACCATGGCTAAAAGGGAATAAAATCTTTTCCTGTAAATTTTAATGTGTTCTTCTTTACACATTAGTAAAGCAAGTATGTCTTGACCTTGATCACTTGGATTTCTGACCATAGCCCTGGACTTTGTATTGGCTCCTTTCTCTTGGTTGTTTTCATTAGATGGTGATATGATAAGGGATATATGAGCCAGTCTCATTTCCTCCATGAGATAAGAGAATTTAGAGCTGATGTAAATTCATTAGGAAGCCTCAGAAACTGATTTATCTATCACAACGGGACTGTGAAAATTTGCATTGTCAAGATAAGACCCTCAATTGAGGTGATCAAGGTGTTCACCTCCCCTAGCTCTAGCTCAAAGCTGACTTAGCATTATGGAGTTTGAGACTGGCCTATAGATCACCCCATATCCTACCCTCATTTTTCTAGGCACAAAGACATAGTGCTTTCTCAGAATTTCCATAAGGCCTGGGTGAACAGTGGTTCTGCAAGCTGACAGACTAGGAGTGTTCAGCATACATTGTACAGATGTTCCCCAGCTGCACAATCTCTTAGCAGGAACATGCAACTAGGTCTAGGCTATGAATAACCAGGCTAACAGCTGATAAAAGAGTTATCAAACATCTTTTCCCAATTAAGTATTCCAGGAAGTATACAACTATAACATGGTGGTATGTTAGCAGACTTGGGTTTCCTTGCATGGAACGAATCCACAGAGTAAAGTCACTGAGGATTGTGGACAGCTTGTTAGCACAGCATGACCTTAACCCATCCTGACTATATAGAACTGAGTACAAGAAGTAGGTTTCTGCTTTACCAAATGCTAAAATATACATAATCATGATTTAGTGGTAAGGAAGCAAGGAGGCAATTGACCTCAAGAGGTAGAAAGTGCCACTGTATTTTATATAGTGGTAAGACATGGGGTTGAGCCTTTGCATCTGGCAGGGCAGGATAAGGATCTCCTTGCCTAATGACCTTGTTTGTGGCTTTGAGAGAAAAGGGAAGAAAATAAAACATTGGAAGCTTGTATCTGTTAATTGCTTCATTCTTCTCAAAAAGGATCCCAAGTAAACTGTGTTCAGAAAAAGTTGACCAATTTTTTAAAAAGGAATGGGAGCCAGGCAAGACTATCATTGAAAGAAAGTTCAAGGCCAGCCTTCACTGCATGGTGAGACCCAGTTAAGAGATGATGTCAGGAAGACTGTGAGGGGCATAAGTTCAGAAAAATGTTACCAAATTCAATTGCCTCAAGGACACATAACAGCAAGTAGACTGAATGAAGACTAAGCTTTCTAAGAGAAGTCAGGGAGTCCCAGACGAGTTCACTGAAGCCTAAGAGGAGCCATAGAAATGAGAGAGTAACTCTGTGGCATTCATCTGAGGATCACATCTCAATAGAAAAAAAAAAAATAAAGGGTATGTTTATTAGCGTACAGGACTGCCTGCAAATACAATACACAAATACATAAGAAATCTTCCACGTTTGGAAGACTATTGTGCTGCCAAAGACAAAAGCCTCTCAGTTAAAGTGTTAAAAAAAGGAAGTGAGTAAAAAAAAAAAAAAAAAAAAAGGATTGGTTAGCCCCCAAGTGAGGCATTTCTCTGACCCTCACTTCCAATGTGACTAAGAAGAGAAAAATGCTCTAAACAATGACCAGACTGACTCAGGGCCCAGGAAGAAAGATTTTGCTTCTTTTGAGGTATCCTGTTTCAAACTCACTACAGGCTAATCAGGGACTCTTTCAAGTGTAAATTTACAATAAATATCAAAGACTAAGTTTGGGTCTGTATTATTTTAATAATTTCAAAGAGATGTCAGGAGTGCCTAATTTTCCTGTACATCACAGATCTCAAAACCCCACAATGAATGGCATGTCCCTATGTTCTATACAGCATCCTCTGGGGCTGTGAACATCTTCCCCTGGCTTTTAAAAAGCAATTCTCTAGATTGCAGCTTGAAAGATCTCTTTAGAGTGCAACAAGGTATTACACTAAAAGCATATGATGCAGACATACTTTACAGAAGGTCAGCCAAATGCACAGCTCTACCTCATACAAGCTCTCAAAACCTCATCCAGGAGCCAACGTAATGGTATTGTAAAAAAATAACTGACATTATGGCTGGGAGATACATGGCTGGGGCTGAGAGACAGTATCATAAACACAAAGGCAACTCATCTCCATTTCAACATTTTAAGGCTCTATCTGTGGATGACTTAGCTACAGACAGAATGAACCCTCAAGAATGAACCCTCACAGTCCCTAGGCCAAAGAGCAACCCCAGGTGAGACTGAATCTAGAGACTGCACTGGATCAAAAGTAATTAAGATTACATAAAGCTAGAAGGGCGAGGCCCTATTCCAAAGAATGATGTAGGGGAGCACACAAATGCCATGGTGTGCATATGGAAGTCAGATGGCAGCCTGTAAGAGTTAGCTCTCTCCTTTTACCAGGTAGGTGCCAGGGATCAAACTTATGTCATCGAGCTCAATGACAAGCATCTCTACTCAATAAGTCAACTCTCTAGCCCTGAACTCATAAGTCCTTCTAATGTAGGACTCTGCACATTCACAGGAAAAGCTAGAACAGAACCTAATGGAAGCCAGTGTCTGGGGTTTGTTTGTCCACACAACTAGTGTGGTCTCAAAGGGCAGATTCCAAGCATGACAGTGGCTATAAAGGCAAAGCTACCTCTGTGTTTACTTTACTGTAAATATCTCTACTCTGTAATTTCATTTATTTAGCCATTTATTTTTAGTACCAAGGCAATATAGCATAGACAAGAAAGAGCTGTTGAATCAGACAACCCAGTTTTGCAACTTTCTAACTACATGGTGTTGGGCAAGGTTCTTGATCTCTTTTGCTGAGTTTCTTCACAATTGAATACTACAGAGATAATACTACTTACCTTGCAAAAGCAAGCACAATTATCCTGGGTATTTAACAGTGGGAGCTATTTAGCAATAGCATTTTATATGCTAAATACCATGCAGGGCGTCTGAGCAGAGTCTCTAAGAACCTGACCAGCTGGAAATGACATTTAGATAAAAAAGATGGATGATGAAAGCTAACAATTTAAGAACAACAACATCACAAATCACAGGGCTCTGATCCAGCTAGAAGGATCACAGTGTATGCTCAGAGTAGGACCTAGAAAGTTTCAGTTGCACATTAGTTGAGGTGAACATATTAAAGGGAAAATGGCAAAGAGAAGAATGTGTCCATCTGCCCAGTAGGGTGAATGTTCTAGAACTGGTGAGAGGTGAAGACCGTCTGATTACTAGACTCAGTCTAAGAAGCAGCGTATATGGGGGTGGGGGACAGTAAAATAAGCTGGGACTGAACAAGGAGAAGCGACTGCCAGGCTAGGAACAAAGAACCTCTTTTCACAAGAACTGGAATGTCAAAATGTCTTAGCAAGTGGTCATCCCACGTGATGAGAAAGGGAGGAAATCATACAGCAGGGAGAATCACACAGAAAAACAAGGGCCTACAGCTAAGGGCCTGATAGAAATGCACAATATAGAAAAAAGTTAGAAAGCTTAACTTTGTTCATTAAAAAAATGAGTTTTCTTCAATTGGTACAGGTAGATTCATCTCTTTCTTAATATTCAAGGTAATCCTTACTGACCCCTGAAGTTCTCAAGGACATGTATGCATCTAAACCAGCAAGATGTACTACCTGACATGAAAATGCTCAAAATATTGTTGGTGAATGAATATATAGCAAAAACTCTAAACACGAAATTAAGAAATCCAGTGTAAGGATAATATAATAGAAGGTAGACTCACTTTTCCTTTCTGTAGGGTGAAATTTGACATAATATATGCCAAGCACTGAATTTATTCATGCAAAAGCTAGCGCTAGCTCTATCTCTAGTGTATCAAAAGACACAGATAAAAATTGCTTCAGAAAATCTGGAAGGTTGTCATCTTGATGGCTAAACTCTTGTGCAATAATGTTTGAGGAATCTATCATTCATTATGTTCTTTGCTACAGTCAAAGAACAGTTGCTTTATGACTCATAAGTATCATACTAGAAAGTATATTAAATCCCAATCATAGATATATGTCCAAGGTTTACTTAAGAACATAAGCTGACTTGATGACTAAGCAATGATTGGAATAAAGTAATTTAACATGCTAAGAAATCCAGGAAGAAAATGGATGCTTCCTAGAGGATAGGAACAATTTCTGGGTGGGTCTAGAAACAATGATAGGTCATTTGACAAAAGAATTCCTAGTACCCAGATATTAACTTCTAAATACCATCCTTGAGTGGACAGAATCAGGATTTGAAAAACTGATTCAATTTTAAGGTAGAGAGAACAAATATATTAAATGAGTTCTCAGCATATCAAAGAGCCAGCCAATAGCACTTCAAAAATTTCCCATAAAGTATTAATTACTATGATGGCTTTAATATATATCTGTAAATTATTTGAAATCCTACCATCCCTTGAATTTGGATTTTCTTCTAACAAATACGTGGATAGGAGGTGTGAAGGAGGGAAATGTGACATAATAATGAGAACCATGACAGAAATCAGAAATCATTCTTGCTACAATGTTGCGTTAACATCACTATTTTGTGTGAATACCATGTGGCCCCAGGTAAGGTACAATGAGAAGGGTAAATATACCCATATACATTATGATATTCTATACCCAAGTCTGTAACATCAACATACCTGTGAAAGTACATGTCTAAATTAAAAGTTATTCTATAACATGTATGATTTATACTCTTTAAAAGTGAAGAGGTGACATAGACTGAGAAATTGCCCTTGGGTGGAACAAAGCAAAATATGACAACTTAATGTGATATGTGAACTGTCACAAAAAGAAAACATTCCAAATGGCAAGATAAATAGAGTCTATGGCTTAAAGTATTGTGCCAATGTTAACTTACTTTTTTAAAATTGTATAGAGGTTATATAAGATGTTAACATCACAGAGTATATAAATATACTCATCTGGTGACTCTAAAACTTCTATAATTTTATATTTTATGCAATTTTTGTTAACTGTTTTCATTCAAGGTTTAAATATACCTGTTCAATCTCTGTTTCCTTTTTCTTGCCTATATTGCACAAGCAAGAACCTCCAAAAAATTTAAGAAAAATTTTAAGGCTAGACACCCTTTTTAAAATTATTTCTTCTTTGCATATGGAATAATTGTACACTTAGGAAATCCTCCCAAATAGATACACTATTCAACTAATAAATGAATTTTGCAGGGTCACAAAGTATAAGAACAAGACCCAAAATCTACTATTTTTATATTGATCAAAATAAATGGAAATAGAATTGGGAGAAAATGTAATATTATAATATACACATAATGAGATAATATATAACATCTAAATAATAATAAAATTTAACAATGTGTAAGTCCTCTATATAGTATAGTAGACCACAAAATAACACTGGAAGTAGTCAAAGAATTTACAAAATGGAAAGATATACTATGTTTATGATTATCAACTTTCCATGTCAATAGATATGGCAATGGACAAATTCCCAAAGCATTCTATAAAATCAGTACAATAGTCATAAATAAAAGTCTGACAGACTTTTTTTTTTTTTTTTTTTTTTGAGACAAGGTTTCTCTGTGTAGCCCTGGCTGTCCTAGAACTCACTCTGTAGACCAGGGTGGCCTGGAACTTAGAGAGCCACCTACTTCTGCCTCCCATGTGCTGGGATCAAAGGCATGCACCAGCACTGCCCATCTAAAACTGACTCAACTAAAACAAACTCATTCTAAAGTTTATACAGAAATGCCAAGAATTTTTTAAAAGTTATGGAACAAATCAAAGGCTGGAGAGGTGGTAGAGTGGGTAACGTGGAGGCTCTGCAAACATGGACACTCTGGATATCCAGCACCCACGTAAAAAGTGACCTCATTCATCTGTGACCTCAGTGGTGTGGGAGGAGAGAGAGGCACATGGGTGGGCTTTGCTGGCAGACTGTCTGGTAAAAGGATGAGATCTTGGTTTACTGAGAGATCTTATTTCAAACACCAAGATGGAGAAGCAACTGAGGAAGACACATGATGTCAACCTCATCTCCATATTTGCCCACCTGATATGTGCACCTGCACACACTTCCCTCTTTCTGTGTGTCTCTGTCTCTGTCTCTCTCACATGGAGTGTGGGGAAGAGGGAGAAATTTGCCAACTGCTTTAGGTCTAGAAATGTAATTTAATTGTAATATGCTTGTCCAATAATCATAAGGCCCCTGTGTTTAAGGCCTAGCACTGAAAAACAAAAACTTACTGTAAACTATATTAAGGCAGCCTGATACTAACTCAAAATTTTAAAATTAATCAAAGTGGAAGACAAAAAAAAAATTTAGAAATAGGCTCGACCACATGATCTTTTCATTTTTCAACAAAGACTCAAGCAAGACTCTGCTATTGTTCAATGAAAAACAGATTTTTTTTCAATTAATTTATATAGTGGTTGTTTGCCCATATGAAAAATGTCATTTTGATCCTGACTTAATGTATACACCAGGATCAAATAGCAATAATCACAGATCCACTGTGAGAACTAAAAATACAAACCTTCAGGAAGGAGTCTCAGGTAAATAAGATTGTGAAATCATTTAGGGATAGGGCTCATAGGGCACTATTTGCCCCTTTTCCCTACCCACAAAAGACCCTGAAAGACTCAAGTTAATAAAAATAATTCTGCTTATCAAAAGGCAACATTAAATTAGGCCGGAATAGGACACTTTCCTAGCCTGTGTCAGATCCTGGACTTGAGCCTCAGCACACACACATGCATACATGTGTGGGTGGGGTGGGAGAGAGGATTAGGCAAATGAAAAACTAAATTCCAGAGGCAAAACATATTTGTAAACCAGAAAGATGCCACAGGCCTTTAATATCAGTACTCAAGAGTCTGAGGCAGAAAGTTCAAGGCCAGCCTGATTTATATAGGAAGACTGAGACAGTGATGCCTCGTCTCAAAAAATAACAACTTTTAAGCATGTACCTGCTAAGTCTTCCTTCAAGAATATATTAGGAATTGAAACAAACACAAATTTAAAATTGGCAAACTATTTAAACAGGCACTTCTTCATAAAGAAATTGTGAGCAGCACTCAGAGGAAGAGATGGGAGTTCAAGGCCAGCCTGGACTACATCCTAAAATCTATGCTAGCAAGGGCTACATAGTAAGACCATGTCTCAAAAAAAATGTAAATGCTACTCATTATAAGTACCCATGGAAATACAACATTTCCATAAATGTTGCACAAAGGCCATAAATTCAACTTTTAAATTATGCAGATTGCATGTCCCTTATCATCTGAGGTTTTTTTTTTTTTTTTTTTTTAAAAAAAAAAAAAAAAAAAAAAAACCTTAATATATATAAGATATTTTGGAGTGGGACCTAAGTGTACACATAAAATGCACTTACTTTAATTTTTATTTGTAAGTTTATAAGTTATGGGTATTAAACCCTGAGCCTCAGGGGTGCTGGGTATGTATATACATGAATTATACAGCCCCCTTCAGTTAGGGGTCATATATGCTTCATACATATAGCCTGAAAGCAATTTAATACACTATTTTTATTCACTTGTGCTTGGCTGAGCTTTCATGTGTGAGGCCACATGTGGAATTTCCCACTTGTGGCATATTGGTACTCAAAAGCTCAGCACAAGGAGCAATTCAGAAAGACAAGGCTTAAGATGAGGGACATTCAATCTGTACCCAAGAGACATATCTTGTCCAATGAGTTTTAAGAACATTGGGGCTGGAGATATGCCTCAGCAGTTAAGAGCAAGCACTGCTCTTACACAGGCCCCCAGTCCAGTTCACTGTACCTATTGGAGCTTCAGGTCCAGGCAGGAGGGATCCCAAGGTCTCCAGCTTCTGCAGGTACCTGTACTTACCTGTGTGGAATCCATGCAAGTATACACATACACATACATAGTTGAAACAAAGTCAAATCAATTGAATGAAAGAAGGAACATTGTAACAGTTCTAACATGTAACGGTTCAATATTGAAAACAACTCAAATGTCCATAAAAAATAAGAAGGCTTAAGTGTTAGGCATGAATGCTATTAAATGGGGCAAATAAACTTTCTGAGAAAGTAAATATTTTAGGCTTGTGGGTCAGATAGCCCCACAGTAATAAATACAGAAACAGGTTTTGGCTATGTTCCAATAAAAGTCTCTATATGAAAATATGTAATGGGCTGGAATTGGCTAATAGGTCACAGTTTGCCAGTCCCATATTTAAAGGAAAAACAAAATTTAAAAAACCATAATGCAGTAGAAATGGCTCTCAAGAGCACAATGTGAGAAAAACAAACAAACAAAAAAACTGGTACACTCTATTTTCAAGTTTTTGGTGATTGAAATCAAGACAGGAGAGTGGGGGGAGGCAGTGCTCCACAGGAAGGGGGGTTGTGAAAAGGGCCTATGACCTCATCTGGATAGCCACACAGGCATATACATTAGCACATTTCATCAAGCCACACCCTTTATTTTTACCTATTCTACATTTTGCATTTGCAATTAAATTGTAGCTCAATTTGGAGAAAAGGGCAAATTGGATGACTAGAATATTGATCTAAAGAAAAAAAAAAAGATCCAGAATTCAACATGGATTAAAAACATAAAAGCCAGATTAAAAACATGTGAAGAAGTTTAATACATCTAATTGTGGTTCCTGAAGAACAGAAAAAAAGAAAAAACATAGGTGCCCAGGGGATAATAAAATCAAGGGGAAAACTTCCCAGGCTTGAAAAAGAAACCGTAGGTGAAAAGTGTCAAATACATGTGCACATAATACACGCATTAGCTTGCCCAGAAAGCCTTTGATTACACATTCTTTGTGATCATACAAGGAGCAATTAAGACAATAAAGCAACCCTCAACAGTAAGCAAATCAGTGGTATTGACACATGTGCTGGCGTGATACAAGTTAGAAATCACTAACAAGAGAAAAATGTCCCAAGCCTTCAACACTGGAGCTAGAGAAGAGCTCTTAAAACTCTTATAGTGAAAGAAAAAAAATACTATAACGCAAACATGTTTAATTCTTAAAGCAAAACTGTACTGCATATAAAGCAACCATGAATAAAAGCTTTAACATTTTCACAGACGAATCTGTGCATTGCTCATCGCCAGGGGATGCACCAAGCCCCTGGCACACCACGAGGAACAATTGCCTTCTCAGATGAAAAAAAAATGCAATTAGTCTTGTGTTAGCTTTACCGCATAAACAAAACATACACGTCTACACCCACACGTATACAAGCTCCATAACTGTGGACAAAATACAAATCATAAACACTTCAGAAATAATTGTGAAATCAATTTCATTAACAACCGAGTTTTTTTTTTAAATCAAGTCACACACAAAGATGAATGTCTGTTTATTATTCAAAAGTTTCTTCAATCACGACTTGCATCCAGAACAATGCTCCCCAAGAAATAAAATATAAAGTTACATGTGGAGGTTGAACACTAAAAATATGGCCTGGAGCCACTGGATAACTGAAATTGAAATAAATACCACAACATGCTAACATTTTAAAACCCAGAGTGGAGGGTTACCAAGATTTTGTGGCTTTGTTACCTTTTTGATATTTACATTTTTCATAACAAAAGCCTCATTTGAGCCTAACTTACCAAATAAGATGTAATTCCAAGTAATACCAAAGTTACTTTTAAAAAGAGCACATTAAATGATTCCAATTAAGTATATTAAAAGTGTATTAACAGTGTATTAAAATTTTTAAGGTATAGAAACATATGATGGATTTAATGACTATCAATGTGCCCACCAAAGAAATTATGAAATGTAATGTTAATGCTGTTACGTTTCCTTGGTAACTCTCCCTGATCAGGAATCTTTATGACGCAATGGAAAATATGAGATTTCAAGCCCTGGATTCAGGCTTCTTCATTTTCCTTAATATATTGGGTGGTGTGGGGGGGTGCTAACATTTAGACATACTTGTATCACTTAATAGTTATTAATCCTGAAGTGTGGTCACTGCACTGGCCAGGAGATGAGGCATTTCCCAGCTTCACAAGAGTCTTTAGTGTTCCCTAAGACCCACCGCCCCCTCCTCCAGAAAGGTGACCATTGACAACGCTTATAGCATTAATTTACATTTTTCCCTTTGTGATTTTCAATATCTCTGTGGTCCCCTAAACAATAGCTTTGCTTGCCAGATTCTGAATTGCACATAGATGAAGTCATGCAATATTCAGTAATTTGTTTTTATTTTATTTTTTCTCAACACTGCCTCTTTCACTCCTTCTCCTTGTTCTATTTCATGACTGGTACATAATTTATGTTTCCTCGTCAGACGGACATGAAGGCGTTGTCCAGTTCTGTGGTACTAACACAGTAAGCCTTCTTGTACATGTCCTCTGGTATATATGAAAATTTATCTAGGGCAGTGGCTTTTTAAACTTTTTTGACCATGACTCATAGCAGGGAATGGCATTTTAGAACACCATTATACACATGTGTGTATAAAACTAAGGGGGGTGGTGGTCATAAAACAAAAACCCTCCGACTTTAGATACATTTTTGACATTTTCTCTGCTTGCGATTTTCTTTTTTTTTTCTTTTAAATCACTCTCTATGTAAACAATTTTACAACTCACAAATATGAGCTTCATGTCTGAAACGCTGCTCTCTGTGTACATAGGCACGGGACCGTGTGGTCTGGAAATGCAGATGTCAAATGTCGTCAACGCCAATTAAATGAACATTCTCATGTACTTGTATGTAAATTTCCCACTGTTTTTAGAGCGAAAACCGCTAGACAACAGATTTTATCTTTTCATACGTCATTAAAATATTAATCACTTACCATGCACTAAGCAAGCAGCCAGACACTCCAACCCCAGACCGATGGGTTAATACGCAGAGGAAAAAGAAAAGGTGGGGGGGCATACTTTGGGGAGCAGGACTTCGCGGAGGTCCCAGAGAGCTAGCTGGAGGGGCCCCGAAGCTGCCTTAGAGGGTGGGGTTAGAGGAAACCCCAGAGATCTAAGCTGGGACAGTTAAATTTTTAATTTTTACTTGATTCCCAAAACATAAAAGTAGCACATTTGTTATGAGGGATTCCCAACATTTTCGGACCCCTTTTCCGTCTGAGGCAGAAAACCCTTTCTAGCGTCCTTAAAGTTGATGCGGGGACTAGAGAAAAGGACTCAAGTTGCACTTTGAATTTTTAAGAGTCCAACGTTTTCAAGGACCTTTAAAAGCACAACTGAGAGTACCCAGTTATCATTAAAACATCAAAAATAAGTGCATTTCCTGCAAACAGACGCAAATCCCTCCTCCCTGACTTTCTTTTTAGCCTCTTGTCGAGTTCAGACTGTTGCCGAGTCTTAAGGACCACGGCACTTAAGTGCCTATCATACAGCAACGGGTACAAGCGCGGCACGAGTGCCGTTCGGAGGGACCCAGAGCTTTTTGCAGCATCCCTGGCCACCCCTGGGAAACCCATGGTCAGAGTTTATCACCTTGGTGCCCGAAGAGCCCGGGACCCTGAGATCCGCGTCAAGCGCGGCAACCCTCCCCGCGGCATCGCCGCGCCACGTCCCCAAAGCAACCCCGCGGCATTGCTGCGCCACGTCCCCAAAGTGCCCCCCGATCGCCCACATACTTACCTACCCGAGCTGGACTCAGGCGAGGCCGCCCGATGCGCAGCCTACATGCCCATGACTGCAACCCGGAGGTGCCCGCGCTCCTCTCTCCGTTCTGCTTGCCGCGAGCCCGGTGCTCGCGGCCGTGCCTCCGTGCGTTCTCCCGCCTGCCAGGCGAGTGAGGCTGGAGAACGCCCCAGCCGTGACTATATCAAGGCTCGGGGCGGTCCCTGCCCTAGCTGAGTGACAAATGGCAGATGCCGTGGGCTTTGCCGCGCAACGCGGCAGCCAAGGGGATGGCTGCCCAGACGAGGCAGCAGGCGGGGCTGGGAGAGGGAGCTGGGCCCCCGGGTGTCACGTGGGATGAGAAGGAGGCCCCGTTAGGGGGTCGGCGGGGGAGGACAGCCACGCAGCCCGCTAGGTGACTCATCGGCTGTATGCGCAAAGCCAAGGTCGCCCAGGTGCCGCGTTGGCGCAGGTAGCCTCGACTCAGCCCGAAGATCCGTGATGAGGGTTGATTGCACTATTTCCACACCGTGGATGATCCACCCTCCGCCACATCACAAACTAGAAACCGAGAGAATGCATCGTGGGCTGGAGCTTGCAGCCAGAGGCCGAAGAAAACTTAAGTCTCTGTGCGTGATCAGGGATAGCACCGCTGGTGTGGTCCACACAGGGTTCTAATGGCTTTTGCGGGTCAATACCCCAAATCCCTTGACAGTCTTTCTAGAAACCACATACTGGTTTAAAAAAAAAAAAAAAAAAAAAAAACAGATTGGAAGCTTTTTTTTTTTTTTTTTTTTTTGACCATGGACTTGCATTGCTCACACTTTAAAGACATTTAAAATATTCTCTGTTATTTGAGTTTATAAAGAACCTGAAGCGAGTCCCCAGCAATTGCTTCTGTCCTTGTAAGGTTATACTTAAAAGAGGTCCGTGAATGTTGAAAAAGTAAGGAACACGGACCATTCTGCCTTGTTTCAGTTTCACCATCCCCTAAGTGAGAGAGGCGGATAATCTGCGCGCTCACTTTCTCCGACCCTCACCCCAGACTCAATTTTACACCGCCATTTATATTGCTTTTGGATCATTAACTGTTAGTTGCACGGTCTTACCTCTAGATTTAAATGAACTTGATGGACACTGTAAGCCTTTTCTGGATTATATTTATCTAGTAAAGAAAGCGGACTTTTTCCTTAGGCTATTTCCTTAAGAAGTATGTGACTTCCATGTTAGAGAAAAATACGCTTTTCTCTTTACATGTTGATTAAAAAAAAACTCACAGATATTTTGAATTCACACTTTATATAACCTTACAGAGCACAAAAGCAACTTCTTTACGAATTTTTTTAAAGCAGGCTGGCCTGGAACTCCTGATCTTCTCGCCTTTACCTCCTAACTGCTGGTATTACATGCTTGCAGCACTGTGTCCAGCTGCCTTACTGTTGAAAGATCTCAGTGCAGAGGCCTGACTCGTGCATAAGCGTTCCTCAAAGGTCACTCGGTTTTTCTGCATGAATGCCTGAAGAATTATTTATCAAGGACCAAGCAGCCTCCTTCCCCCCATCCCATATATATCATGATCTTTTCATTTTTGAGTTACGTTCTTCAATGAGTTTAATATTCCATTCATGTTATATCTGAATCAGCTTCCATTTTAGGATTGAGTGTTGTTTTTGTAGACTATTTTCCTGTGAATTCTTTAGGTTTAAAGGCAAGAATCAGTGAGAGAACAGAATGCACAGAGATGCAGCTTGTCTTGGCAACTCAGCTCTAGCTGGTAAATCCTAGCAGACCCTTCCCGGCTAGAAACAGCCCCTTCCTATGAACTCCAGCTGAGGTTTTTAGTAGAATGCAGCACCCCAGGAGGTGAACTGTGTTCAGTTCCCTGGATATTTCTCAAGGATGCTACTGACTACTTTCCAATGTGGAAGATTTTTTGTGATTTCTCAGAATTTGGTCTGATCTTTTCTTTTTCTCAACATGTCTCAAAGGGGTGGGAAGACAGGGTGGATATAGGCATATTGTGAACATATGACACTTTAATAAAATCTTAGCTTTTCTAGCTATTCTCAAATTGGACAGCATAAAACTGTTGCAGGTAAAACATATATGTAATCCCAGCACCCCCTGAAGGCCAAAACAGAAGAATGAAAAAGTTCAAGGCCAGGCTGCACTATGTAGTGAGACTCTGTTTACAGAAGAAGAAGAAAAAGAAAATGGCAGGATTTTTTTTTTCCTTTCCTTGGTTATTTTACCTACTGTTTTCTTTCCCTTGGGTGGTCTCATTTGGACTTGTTCATGCTTCCCTGAAATATGCCTATACAAAAATTTCTCATTGATAATAAATCACATGAAACTGGTTTTTTTTTTCTATTATGCTATTTTCAGAGTTCTTTTTTTAATATGAATGTGCTTCCCTGGTAGCTGTGACATCTAATCTTTTCCTCAGAAATACAAGTCCCCAAAAGGTTTTAGGGTGGGGGTTGTAAATAAATCTCCCCAAGGTCTAAGCCCATGAGAAATGATGGCTGTACGCTAAAGTAGGGGGAGGTGAGGGTGCATCGCTATGCAGCAACTTAGCAATGTCATCAAATTTGTATTTTGTTGTTGTTTTTAACAGAATGACACATGACTTTTCTCATAAAACCCTCTCATTTTTGAAACATCACAGATGTCAGAAGTGTCTCTGATGGTGAAACTGAACCAGAGGGTCTCCACGTCAGCAGTCAGAAACTCTGTAATTATTCTTTTTTTTTTTTTTTAAATACTTTCAAGCATGGCTTCATTGCACAGACTCTTCACTAACTTCTTTAAATGTCTTTATCAGTCAGGCATGGTGGCTCTATGACCCAAGCACTCAGGAGGCAAGAAGATTAGTTATTTAAGGCATTCAAGGTCTCCCTAGGCTACATAGTGAATTTAACACCAAACTGGACTACATGAGAATCTAGCAGGAAAAAGAATATTTTTTCTTATCAAACAAAACGTAAGAAGGCTGATGCCGAAGTCTACACTGTGATAAAATGTGTCAGAACCCTTCACTATCAGGGACTTTTTTTTTAACTGGCGGTAGCAGCTATGACGGTTATAATATTTACACTATGTGAACAGACAGTTGATACAAAATATGGACACAATAACCAAATAATAGGCGACAGTATCATTTTTCAGTCATGTAGAAAAGACATTGAGCAAAATCTGACATTCATTCTTGAAAACAAAAAGTAGAACTATACAGGCCCTTCCTTGGCCTGCTAATGGGCAGACTCATTTCCTATAGCTGTCACGGTAAATTACCACAAATGGCTGCTTCAAAACAAGAAGCGTATTTTCTCACAATTCTAGAGGCCAGAAGTTGGAAATAAAAAGAATCAGCAAAGAGCACGTGCACCCTCTGGTGGCCGTGGAGGAGAATTCCTCCTTGCTTTCAGTGGGTTTGGGTAACTGCTCCTTGGCTCTAGAGCCCCATTATCATGATATCTGCTTACATTAATTAAGTTGTCTTTCTGACTGGTGTCTCTACTGTGACTATCTTATAAAGACATTTGTCACTGAATTGCATTTAGGATCCACCTAAATTATCTCAACACAAGCACAGTCCTTAATGTTTTCATACGGAATTGCCTCAAAACTGGACCTATGGGTTTCCTGATCCTTCCTGTAAAAATTTTTAATTTAGATGCAAAGCTCCCCCTCCCCTCCCACCTTCTACATATAAATCAAGTAAAGTAACAACCACAGGTACCAGGGATCAGGACATGAACATACATGTGTTGGGAAAGATGTTATCTTTTAATTCTCTGTACTGGTAAAAATCCAGATCTAATTTGTTATAGAAAGCTGATAGACTTATTATAAGTTTATATGGAAAGAAAAAAATACAGAGGAAAAAAATCCTTAAACTATAGATCTGGGCATACCTCCAGAGGAGGAGGGAAGGGAAGGGGAGGGGAGGGGAGGAGAACGGGATGGAGGAAGAAGAAGAGTTAGAAAGAGAGAATAGGAGGAGAAGGAAAAACGAGAAAGAGGGAGGAAGACAAGATAACTGGGAGACTGATGCTGTCTGGTCTTAAGTCTTACTGAAAATAAAACTATAAAAACTGAGACTGTAAGGGACGAGGTGGGGGGTCAAGCAGAGTACTGAGTCCAGACGTAGATCTATGTTTGCTTAGTTTGAGACAGGGTCTTTCACAGTCCATGCTAGGTAGCCTTGAACTTGGTATGGATTGGAGGATGACCCTGAACTCTACCTTTTTGCCTCTCCCCCCTCTCAAGTGCTGGGATGATGACAGACTGATATAAACATCACTCTCAGCTTAAGACATGTTGGGTTTTTTTTCTTTTGGCAGAAGTATAATCAACTGGAAAGAAAAATAATAGTGTGGAAATTGGTATATTCCATTTGCATCTGAAACAAGATAATGAAAGCAAACTAGATCACAGATCAACATAAAATAGCAAAATACCCAGTTCCCAAACCTGCTTTCTTCCTTGTGACAGCCACTGATCTGTTTGGGCCTTTAAATGTGGCTCTTCCAAACTGAGATAAATTAAACTGTAAAATTTATATTTCAGTTTTCAAGGACTCTGGATTTAAAAAACAATATATGATGTCTCATTTAGAATGTCATAATATGACTGCCAAGGTGGCTCAGCAAATAAAAGCCCCTGACATACAAACTTAGTGACCTGCCATTCTGACCCCTTCACACTCATGTTACAGCACTTGTGTGTCCACTACACACAACAAACACAAATTAATACATGCTTAAAAATCCCAATATTGTACTGGCTACATATTGAAATGATAATGTCCTAGATATATTAGTTTGAATAAAATATATGACTTGAGTTTGCTGTTTTTACTGTTTTACGGTGGTTACTGGAAAATCTAAGCCGATATGTATGACTCACATTTCCGGCAACTCTTATCTAGACAAAACCCTGGGACAGGCAGTTGTTTTTCAGGCTATACAAAACAATGATCCAGAAGAAATAAATTGGTAAGTGGATTTACTAAAAATAAAATCGTCAGTTCTTCAGAAGATGAGAACACAAGCCTCATACTGGGAGAAAATATCGATAATAAACATCACTTGACATGGGGCTTAATAATTGAAGGACCCATGCAGCTCAATATCTAGTAAAAATATCATTAAAATGAGCAAAACATGTGAAAAGAAGCTGACCAAGGAGACATAGAGATCTCTATCAGTCACAGAGAAGACATTTAAAATCATTTTCCCAGCACAAAGTAAAAATAAATTGAAATAGCACTGTATACCCACTAGTACAGAAATTATTAAAAGACTAAAAATGCTACAACGTGGAGGAAAAAACAAAGCAACAACAACAACAAAACTGCACCTAAAAGGAAACAACCCTAAAAGGAAAAAATATATAGCTTTAATATATAGTTTGTTTCTTTTGTTTGTGTTTTGAGATAGTCTCTTTGTATAGCCCAGCCTGACCTGGAATTTATGTAGTCTAGACCAGCCTCAAACTTGGTGATTCTGTCTCAGTTACTAGGTGGGAACCATAATGCTTGGCTACAATATTATTTTATGAAGCCTAATGTATGTTTGTTTGTTTGTTTTGATAATCCTGGCCTTCTGCTCTTAGCCAAGAGAAAGGATACCATGTCTATGCAACTCCTTATACACAAATGTTCATATTGGTTCCAAACTGGAAACCGAAAATGTTAATAATAAAATAAACATGTTGATATTCTGAGCAGAATAAAGAAATGAATAAAACAGGGTTCTATATCCAAGAAATGCTATGGGAAAGTAACATACTACAGTTGTTTTGGTTTCTTTTACTGTTTCTGTGATAAAATAGTCTGACAAAACAAACTTAACTGGGCTGATTTTATTTTAGCTCACAGTTCCAGTCCCCATTGCAGAAGCTGTCATAGTGGCAGAAACTTGAAGCAGCTGGTCACATTTGAACCTGCAATTAAAAAAAAGCACAAAGAAATCAATAAATGCATGCATACTTGATTCTCTGTTCTCCCTTTTCACTTACATAGTTGAGTGCCCAAGGAATGGTCCCACCTGAAATGAGTGAGTCTTTCCACCTCAATTAAGATAATAAAGATTCCCACATGCTCAGAAGGAGAGAGAGGCCAAGAGGTCGATGTCAGTAATTTAAAAACCTGTCCAGTTGATAATTAACATGAACAATCCATCCTATATGATCACACGTACAAAGCTATATCAATAAAACTCAGATCATCTCCCCTTCTTCCCTTTCTGTGTATCAAAAAGTGAAAATTGGCTTCTGAATCATGCTTCTACCATGGTGATGTTTTTACCACAGTGATAGTCTTTTGCAAGTACATGGGGCCAAGAAACCCTAAAAGGAACCCTTATGAAATCATGACCCAAACAAATCTCCTGTCAGCAGCTTCTACCAAGCACTCTGCCACATTGACAAGGAAAGTAACTAATGTATAATATTGGTTCTAAAGGCCTGGTCAATGCTTTGATTAAATCTTGACTATGTGGCTGGTAAACCTTTGGAAATGATGTATAGGAGGAGAAATTCAGAAAAGCTTAGAGACGTGAACTACAGAAATTCTGGAATGCTCTCAGTGGAGCTTAATGGGTGATTATCGTGAAATTTCAAATAGCCAGAATGTGAGTGGAACATTCTGAATGCACTGAAATATGAGCAGCAAAAATGCGTGACTGGAGACCATCTGTGTCACATTCTTATAGAAAACCTTGGGTGTGTTTCTCCCATGCCGTGAAATAGTGTGGGAAGCAAAGTTTAGAGGTTACAGAATAATTCATTTGGAACAGGAATTTTCAAGGCAGCCTGGGATTTAGGTTTTTTTTTGTTCTTCTTATGATTATTGCCAGCTACATTTAGCTGGGTTTATAGTAAGAATTAGTAGCAAACTGTACAACAGTGAGACTTGGAAAACCTACTGTTTGGTCAGAAAAGCCTGTGTCAAGCTGGGGCTAAGGAAAGTATGGTTTTGGTGAGACTGACACCATTAAAAAGCATCCAAGAACTTTGCACTAGGGTAATATAAAAGATTTCCCAAAAGCACCTAAGAATTAATTTGCTCCACTGAAGACAGTCTCTAGAATTTGAAGAAATTGTTCCATTACTAATTTATTTATTCTCCTTCCTCGTGTGAATCCCAGGGATAGGACTTTGTAGTCCAGCTTGGTAGCAAGTACCTGTATGCACTGAGCCATACTGTCTGGCCTGGCCTCCAGAATTTGAAAGAGTAAAGTCATCTAAAAGATGTTAAGGGAAATGTCTTTCAGGACTCAGCTTCTCAGGTACTCATAGACTCTTGCATGAGTCCAAAGAGACCCATAGAGTGCTTCAGCTAGCAGCACACAAAGCTGGCTTTACAAGCTTAAAGAGTGCAAGAGTCAAGACCCTTCTTGGAGCTTCCACCTAGATTTCTAAAGAAAGTCTGAGAGGTTTAGGCAATGTGTAAGAGGACAGGAGTCTCTGCTGCAGTGACTCATAAAACAATATGGGTGAAGCCTAAGCAGCAATAGAGAGCTCAGGGTGTTGATGGGAACATAGAATGCCTACCAAGGAAGCTGCAAAGATGAAGTCAGCCTAAGAAAGAGGCCATGTGGGCTGCTCCTCAAGCTTACTGAACTTTGTATCACAGCACATCATGCACCAGATGCCAGACATGGAATGATATTTAATGGTTTCCCTGCTGGGCTTGGGTCCTATCCATTCTAGCTAATGTTCTTTTCTCCTTTGGAATAAGAATGTTTACTCTGTGGCAATATATGTTGGAAGTAAACAACTTTTAATTTTCTGACTAAGACTTTGTCTTGAGTTTTAAAAGAGACTTCGAACTTTAACTTTTGAATAATGTTGGGACTGAAAAACTGTGTGGACTGGGGATGAAAATATTTGGCATTATAGGGTGCACACAAGCCCTTTAGGAATCAGAGGTAAATGGTATGGCATAAAGTGAGATGTTCGGGTGTCAAGTTGACAAAAGAGATGAAGGGGGCCTAGATTAATGCTGGAGCTGGAAGTGTTCAGATTACAAGAATCATGGAGTAACTGAGGCTCCCACTCATAGTTCTTAAAAAAACAAAGAAAAAAGCCTGAGAGGTCAGACCAGACTTGATTAGATTAAGAAACACCAAACCAAGGACATGAATGATGTTTATCTCTCTCTCTGAGGATGTTGTGAGGGGCCTCCACTAATCAATGGATTGATATCTTAATAGATTTATAATATGATGATATTGGAAGATGGGAGGAGGATATAGGATCTAGTTGGAGGGAGCTTATCATTAGGGATATTCTCTGGGGATACTATCTGGTTCTCACTTCCCGTCCACCAAGAACTGAAGAACAGCCTCTCCCTACCATAGGCTCCCATTTCCATGATGCATGGATGCCAAGCAACCATGAATGGAGCCCTGTGAAACTATGAGCCAAGATAAATGCTTCCTCTTTTAAGTTAAGTTTAAGCAAAAAGAAGAGTATTGTCACCATTGCTTCTTGATGATACTTGGAGTTAAGTCAGTTGACTATCTAAAAAACCAAAACCCTAGGGCCTGGAGAGATTCTTCAACCATTAAGAGCACTAGCTATTTGAGTTCAGTATTTTGGACCCACATGATGGCTGACAATCTGGCCCCAGGGAATCCAGCGCCCTCTTCTGGCTTCCATGGACGCCAAGTATACCCACGGCATACAGACATACAGGCAGACAAAACAAGGTATACCATAAATAAAAAGCTAATAAAGGTAGATATTGGAGAATCATGAAAAAACTTTTTAAGGTTAGGGTTAGGGTTTGGATTGGTGAGATTATATGGGTTTGTCAAATGATATTGAATAACACACTTAAATTATGAACATCTTTTTACATGCAAATTAATCTTCAACAAAATTTATAAAATTTTTCTATCCTTGGTTGAATAAATTAGGGAGAAAATAGGCACCACTTTCCTTCTTCATCCCAACAGGATGAATTATAACGTGCCTTCTTTATTTTTTGAAAATTTAGACATCAATGCTTTTCCCTAGTATCATCTCCTTTGTGATGAAATTCAAGCCTCCTTCTCTCACTCCTAATCCTGTGCTCTTTAACTACAGCCAGCAGCCATGAGGAGCAACCACACTGTGCAGTTTACATCCTGCTAACCAGATTTTTAAACTGTTCACAACTGGAAAATAATCTATCTGTGTCTCCAGCTAAGTATTCAATAAGTGCTTAGACTGCATTTTCTCCGAACAAAATAAGGGATGGGTGACATTTTATTTTTAAAAAAATAAAAGTATGTGTGATCCATGCTGCTGGGGGGGGGGGCATGTTGAATGTGTTTGATCTGCACTGCCCCTGGAGTCCATGTTGATTCCTGTGGTCCATGCTGCCAACAAGGACCCTGTTGGGGTCCATAGTCCTGCTGTGGCCGAGACTTGTGTTGATTTCTGTGTCCCATGTTACCACCAAAAGCCATGTGGTGGTCTGTACTGCCACCTGTTCATGGCCATATCGTCACCAGAGGCCATGTTGGTAGCTGTGGCTTGTACTGCCGCTGATGGCCATGACATTGTAGGTGATCCAAGTTGCCGCTAAGGGCTATGTCAATGTCCATGATCTGTCCAGCCACTGGAGGCCATGTTGAGGTCCGTAGTCTGTACTACAGCAAGAGGGCCATGTGGGTGTCTGTGCATGGTCTGTGCTCCCACTAGAGGCCAAACTGATAGCCACGGTCTATGTTAGCACTGAAGGCCATGTTAATAACCATGGTCTGTGCTGCTGCCAGAGACCACATTGAGGAGGTCCAGGGTCCTTGTTGGAGGCCATGTGAATGCTCATTAGTCTGTGCTCCTGCAGGAGGGCATGTTGATGCCCGCGGTCCCTGCTGTCACCAGAAACGATGTGGAAGTCCACGATCCACGTTACCACTTCTTTTGTAGTGGTATCAGTGACTGCAGACTCACAGTTAAGAATGTTGGAGAAAAATATTTTTTTTTTTAAAGAATGTAGTTCTTTGAGCTTGTGGCTTTGGCCAAATCCTCTCTCACTGTGGCTAGCCTGATATTGACTTCTATTTCCAAGTCTCTTTTCCTTCTTAATGAAACTGCCATCTTCGCTCATTCTTTCTGTGGCTCCTCTCAGCCCTCCCAGCATCCCTTGGTACCGGTGGCTCCTCCCGGCATTTTTCACCCCACCCCCTACTCTAAGTCTCTCCCTCCCAGGGGCTAGATTTTTGCTTCCCTTCTCCTCAGCCATTTTTGCTATGCTGTCCTTTTGGCCTGGGGCCTTCTTTTTGCTCTGTAGCATCTCTCTTCCCCCTTCTCCTCCCTCCTCTTCTGGTTTGGTTTAATCTGCCAGCCATGTTTAGCCTGGACTCTTCCCTTCTGCCTGCTTTCTCCTTTATGGCTACAACAAAAACTTTCTCCATTACTTTGAGAGTCTCATACCCTCTCCCTTTTATTTCCCTTTTTCATTCAGGTTGTTTTGTTTTGTCTTGTTTTGTTTTTTGTTTTGTGGAGTTTTATGTAGCTCCAGGCTGGTCTTAAACTCGATGTGCAGCTGTCCTCAAAGATCCTGGGATTACAGCTGTCTGCTGCATCTGGGTTTCTGCAATGGGAAAGATTTAATCCAGAGCTTTGTGCACACTAGACAAGCATCCCCAACTGAGCTCCATCCCAAACTCATTATCAGTTGTTTTTCATGTTTGTTTTTTTGCAGTATGGAGGTCAAAGCTGCAGCCTCGCACATGCTCAGCAAGCACTCTACCACTGAGATAATAAGCCCTTGGCCTCTCAGCTGCCTCCTCTAATATAAAAGGAGATAGCAGGCTAACCAGGCCCTTTTATATCCTTTCCTTCCAAATACTGCTGAAACAAGAACATTAGAGGAGAGCCGTGAAGCAGCTGAGAGGGTTCTCAATGGGTCCTAAAAGACAATTTCAATGGCTGGGGAGATGGCTCAGTCACTAAAAGGCTTGTCTCACAAGGCCCTGAGTGAAAAGCTCATAGTAGCCATCTGTGAGACAGGGGTCAGAGACAGATGGATCTTAGATAGCTCACAGGCTAGCTAACTGGGCCTACGTGATCAATTTTATTTGAAGGAGAGACACTATCTCAAACAAAATATGGGGGGGGCACCTAAGCAGTGACAACCTTGTCCTCACCTCCACATACATAAACACCATGCATCCACATGCATAAATATGTATGTGAACACACAGAATTAATTTTGAGAAATGAAGGATTGGTAGGTAAACTGGGGTCTCAGCACAACAGTATTGGGGAGCAAAGTCCAGGTGAGGGCTGCTGCAAAGTCATCAGCTAAATCTTCATTGTACAGAGGAAAACAAGGCCTGGGCTGGGAACTCAGATATGTGTCATCTGTAAAAGCTAAACTGAGAAAAACCCTACTTAGAGACCCAGAACAAGACAGCTAAGATCAGGGAACATTCAAAGCTGAATACAAGCTACCAAGGTAAACTGGATAACAGACTTACAGCCTGCACAGTCCAGCATCTACGTCCTTACAAAAGCCATAATTACAGTGTTACAAAAATGGGAAACCGTAATTTTTACTAGGAAGAAGCCTACTAGAATCTAACCTTGAAAAAGACTTAGTACCATTCCCACTTTGGGCCATACATTGTAAGGACAAGAAAAGCACCTATTCCTTACAGGTAACATAACGCCATCTACAAAAACATGAAAGCCTTCATGTGTAAGTGGAGTATGTGCACAGGATGTGAAATCAGTGTGTGGAAGAGCTGTCTGTATTCCATGCTCACTGCGGCACTATACAACAGTCAGAATGTAGGCTCGAGCTAAAAGATGAATGGATCAATGCTTTCTATTGAAGACTGAGAGCTGCACTAATCAGTGGTAGAATATATTCTTAAAGATTTAAGCCGGATGGTGGTGGCATGTGCCTTTAATCTCAGTACTTGGGAAATAGAGTCAAGTCAGGGCTACATACACACATACTACCCCCTCCACACACACACAAACACAAACCCTGTTTCAAAAAGGAAAAAAAAAGAAAAAAGAAATAAACATAGGATACACTAAAATAGAATATTCTTCCATCTTTAAAGAGAAGAATGAGCATTTTGTTAAGTGAATAAGCTGGGCATAGAAAAGTAAGTACCACATGACCTCACTTATATGCAGAGCATGAGAAGTTGAACTCATGGTTGTAAAATGATAACTAGGAGCTTATAGAGTATAAGGTTGCAGAACTATGGGTCAAATGTCACATAATTTTAGTTATATTAGGGAAGCTAACAACAAAATACTATACACTTGATTACTAAAAGAGGACTGAGAATGCAGAACAGCTGCTAGAGTGACTGACTTGCATGCACAATCAAGCCCTGCCTTTGATCCTCAGCCTCACACAAATCAAGCATGGCATTGTATACCTATAAACACAGACCTTAGGAAGTGAAGGCGGGAGGATCAGAAATTCATGGTTATCTTTTTCTACACAATGAGTTCAAGGCCAGTTTGGGGCACATGAGATCATCTCAAACAAATAACAAAAGTATAAGATAATAACTTTTAAGCTCTCACAACAAAGTAATGATAAGTATGGGAAGATAAATAAATAGCTTGATGTAGCCATTCCACAATATGTGTATATATCGTGTTTCACCCATTATATACAATCCCATGTGTCAATTATACAAATGAAATAATGATAATGAAAAATAGTGCCTATTACTCTACCGCTGATTTAAATGATCTCAGTAACAAACTTTTTAAAAAGCAGCATCCATAATGTCAAATTAGCATATGCTTCCTAAATCAACATGCTAAAAAAGATACATTACATATGCAGCATTCCTGCAGAAAATATTGTCTCAATAATTAAACGATAGAATAATTAGCAAACCAAAATTGAGGTACATGAAAAAATTTAGACTTCAAAAAAAATCATTATAAAAAGAATAAGTCTGAGATTCCAGAGTAAATTAGATTCAAAGCACCAAACTGAGTGTAATACTTATTACCCAAACAATCCCTGGCTTGCTTGTTTTGATGCTAAAATACTGGACAGACTTGAGTGTGCACTGTACCTTGAATATGGGCTGAGTTTCCTAAGGACAGTAACTGATATGTGGTTATACAGGTGAATGTCACCATTCCTAGGAGACACATGCTGAGAAATGTAAGGTTAAACAAACATAAATCTAATTTGCCAACTTAGCCAGTTCAACAAAATAAATAGACATTATATATTACTGACTGCAAGGAATGAGCAGAGTGTTATATTGTACCATCCTCCCAGATTTTTATTTAGAGAGATTTCAGAACCACAAAAAAAAAATGTTATTATAGAAGAATAAAGAAATTCCTCCAGGTCAAATTCAAAAATCTAATTATGATGTTCCTTAATTCAGGCTGTTGTGCCACCTCCTACCCCATAGATGCAGAAACAATTCCCAACAGAGTTGTGTACAGCATTGCCTCCAAATCTTATAGAATTGTTTCTCACACAGCGCCGCCCCCACCCATTGTTGCAATGAACTGCAGTCCCCTGTGTGATAGTGCTTGGAGATGGAGCCCGTGGAGTATGCAGAAGAAATGGGACCAGAGTCCTATGAAGGGATACCACAGACCTCACTGTCTCCCACCTGGTCCCCTCGTCATCTTTCTTCACCAAGGACCACTGTTCAAACACCAGGGGGACATCTACCAGACATAAAATCTTGAGTCACTATAGCTGGGCTCTCAGAAAGCAAAACTGTCCGAAATTATGCTGCTGTTTGAGGCATGCAACCAGAGCTGACAGAGACAGGCCTGGGACACCAGAAGCTGTTAAGTATAGCAGAAGGAACTTGCTGGAAGCCTCTCCACTGGTAATCTAGTTGAAGCATTCACTACACTCCTCCGCAGAGCCATTAGGATGTCAGGAACATGATGGTCGAGGGCAGGAATGGACACTAAGTGGGTAATGAGTCATTCGGATGATGAGTTCTGAGTGAGTCCACATACGTTACATTCAGTAATTGAAGCCGGAAAAGGACTTCGCACTCAGGGTTGAATTAATCATGTCACAGGGTAGACAGGGTAAGACACTCCACAAGTTCAGTTTTGTCAGAACTTTTTAAAAATGGACTTTGAATTGATGCTGTACTAAGATTTTGTTAACTACTTGTAAAAAACAATCTTCTATCTTTACATAATCTACAAAGTACTGTATTATTGCACTTAGAAAGTATTTTTAATATCTTGTATCATTTTTTTCTTGCCTTTCAGATGACATTTTTGCAAGGAGAAAAGAACTCTTATATAAAAATGTGTGTGTGTACATGTTGGTGGGGTGTTAGCCAGGGGTATGCTTACTTGTGTGTGGACATGTGAAAGCCAGGGGTTAGTATCTAGTATCCTCTTTGTTTTACTTTCACTTTTAAAATTGTGTGTGTGTGTGTGTGTGTGTGTGTGTGTGTGCAAACATGCATGTGTGCTCATGAATTTAAATGAGAACCACAGCATTTGTGGAGAGGTCAAAGGAAAACTTGCAGAAGGAAGTCCTCTGCTTCCACCATGCCTGGTTTGTCAGGCCTGATGGTTAGTTAGCATCTTTACCCTTTGTATCACCTCCCTAGCTCCCACATGATTTTTTGAGACACTGTCTATGTTAGCCAGCCAGCAAGTCCTTCATCACAGGAGTTACAGACATGGGTAACTAACTGTCTCTGGCTTTTATATGACAGATGGGGATCTGAACTCAGAATCTCATGCTTATGTGATAAGCACTTTACACACAGAACCATCTCTCCAGCCCCCAAAATTCTTTTGAATGATCAAACAGCTGCATAGCAAAATGGGGTAGAGAAAGTCTAAAGCCTGCTTGCTTCCTTAGCTGCCTACAAATGTGTTGAGCTTGGAAGGCACAGAAAACATAGAGATTGTTCCTTTGAGCAGTACTCAGAGGCACAATTTAGTTGATTTTTTTCCATTTCTTGATTGTGAAGCAACTGAGAGATTAACTTCATTTTGGCATGGCATCATTGTCACCGAACTTTTAGGTAGTAAGAGTAATAAACTTTCACAAAGCAATTAAATGTGCTCACTGTGTGGACTGGGTGGTTCTTTTGCCTTTAAGACAACAGCGAGAAATGTAAGATGATCTGGCTAAGTGTTGGTGGCATTCCAAGAGGGCAGTGAAAGATCAGGTAGCTTTGGAATCATAGAAATGAACATGGAAAACACCTGCTCCCTAGCCAGTAATGTAATATTCATACTTTATAGATGAGGCAATTAAAGCTGCGAGGCTAACAAAAAATAGAAGAGGAGACACTATCCAGTCTTTCTGGCTGGCCGCCATGCCCATGCTGCCTCTGCCTCCTCATGCTGGCTTATGAATGCATATACCCATGTCTCTGCACATGTGGAGTCCCAGTGTCAATCTCAGGTGTCATTCTTAAAGAGCCATTATTTAAATGTTATTTATCACTAGGGTTCTGTGTGTGCATGTGTGTTTGTGGACTCATACACCTTGCCATGCATGTGAAGGTCACAGGGTAATTTTGTAAAGCTGGTTCTTTTCTTCCACCTTTATGTGGGTTCTAAGAAACTGCCTGCCTTGTGTAGCAAAAACATTTACCTGTTGAGCTGTCTTGCTAGTCCCCATCTTATATTTTTGAAACGGGATCTCTCATTGGCCTAGAGCTCGCCGATTAGGTTGATTAAGCTGGCTGACCAATGAGCCCAGACACTGCCTGTCTCCACTTTCCAGTGCTGAAATTATAAGCCTATGCCACCAAAGCCTGCATTTCACATGATCACAGAGGATCAGACTCAGCATACAATAAACCTTTTCCGAATTGAGATGCCTTTCCAGCCCCTCAAAGAGGGTTCTTAAAATCCACATGCAAAAGAAAAACCTGGTCAAGATAAAAATATTTAAAAATCATGGATCTGATATAAGGCTTATGTTTAGATAGACCAAAATACACTGAAACTTAGAAACAATCCAATTTAAAAAATGGACAAAATATCTAAACATAGCACACCAAAGGAGATATGGAAGTGGGATATAAGCATATAAAAAGATGATCAATATCATTTGCCTTGGTGACAACATGTATTAAAACAACAAGACATCACTATATACTTATTAAAAAGGCTAAAATCTAAACTTTTGATAAGATCATATGCTGCCAAGGATTCAGAGCAAAAATCTCTAATTGCTGATTGGGCTATAAAATGGTCCAACCATGCTGAAAGATGGCTTCACTGCTTACTTCAGCATTAAAATCTTTCCACATTGTCTAATTACACTTCTTGGAATTTATGTGGTTGCTAAGAAACATGTATCTCCCCAAATAACCTACACAGGCATGTTTATAGCTTTCACCAAAACGTAGGAGCAACCATAATGTTGTTGTGTATGTAAATGAATGACTAAAAGGTTTGAAAAGACTGCATACTACATGCTTGCATTCACCAAGTGAAAAAAGGAATATTCCATAGGAAACTCATAGAAGATGGCTGGCTGGGTGAGCATGGGACTTGTGCTTAGGACAGCAAAGCTCTTCTAGATGATGATGTTGTGATAGATATATAGCTGTATGCCCTAGACAAAACCAGGGTATTTCTATTGCACAAACAGTCAACATAATAATGGATGCCAAGTCTCAAAGATAAACCAGGAGGCTACAGGAACCTGGATGAGATGCTGATAAAGATACTACTGAGCTACTGATACTGATGAATGGTACAAAGTTATCAAAATGGGGGGATGTGGAAAAAACATGCTGATCTAAGGAAGCTGGAGCAAAAGGAACTATCTTGAAAGAGTCCCCACAGTCCAGTGATAACGTTGTTTCCCACAGTCGTGCTCTAAAAGCACTGACTATGCCCACTAAGCTGAGTGGGAGGGAGACAAAGCTTTCTCAAGTCTGGGAAGGGAAGTTAGAGATAAGCAAAAGACGGGGGAAGGGGGACTGAAATACACAGTGCAGTACTTAATTGGAGCCAGAGACTGTTAGGAACCCATTGGTTGATTTAGTGCAGACATCACATGTCTATAAATAATCATATGCATCTTTGTATATGCATGGGTGACTAGATACACATATATTTTCCAGCTCTGTCTGCTGGTAAAACTTCTATGCAATAACTTGAGAGTAGAAACCAGAGAGCCCAACACCTGCCTTCCAATAAAGGCAACCAGGACCCTTGGAGAAACTGCTGAAGTTAGAGCATGGGCAGGTGCGTATTATAATGCTGGAAATGTAAAGCAAAACAAAAATGGCAGCATGTGAGTGGGACAGAGAAGCCACATATAAAGCACTCCAAGTGACTAAAATTAGAATCATTTGTGCAACCAATCAAGTCATGTAGAACTGAACAGAAACCAAAGTAGATGATAAGTAACTATTTATATCAGCATGAGTTTATGCTGACGTAGATCATTGAAAAAGATGAATTCTGAATAATTTATGTGGGTAGTATGCTCTCAGAGAGGAGGAGTAGAGCCCCCCCATGACTGAACATTTAGCTGCTCATGGGGCCTTCCTTCCAAAATGCAGCACGAAGCAGAGAGCACTTGTGGTGAAGAACCCACAAGTGCCACCTCACACAGGTGATGGACATCACCAGTGGTAAGATATGCCTAGAGCACATCCTCTTTTATCACATCTGTGGTCTTCTTCCCTGACCATGAGGAAACCCTTAGAAAACCCAAACTAAATAATTTTATGTAACATAATTAACCATTATTTATTAAACTATCAAAGTCATTAAAAGAAGAAAAATATGAGAGACTGCCACAGCCAAGAGGTCCCTAAGGAGACCTTACTAAGTACTACAGAGATCCTTAATGGAATCCTGGGACAGAGGAACGACAGTGGGAAAAGATTAATGGGATTCAAATAAAGGATGGCATCCTGGTAATAATACTGGGTCATTTCCAGCTCATTAATTATAACAACTGTACTATAGCAATATGAGACCATCAGTGGGACTGCTTGGTGCTGTTCATACAGATACTTCCTGAGTTAACTTTGTAAGCTTAAAACAAATCTAAAGGTATTCTAATATAAAAGTATGTTACACACACAACACATGCGCAGGGTTGGTGGGAGGGGCGTGGGGGGACCTGCCTGGCTCTACCTGAAAAGATCTGAATTCAGCCAGTAAGGGAACATCACAGAGACCAGCAGAAACACCACACAACAGCCAAAATCAGTTTTTTAAAAAGAATTTCTGTCATTTAACCAGCTCTTTGTAAGGGTCCAGTTCTGCCATTCTGCATGCATGGTTACATATTTGTAGAGGGTCTAACCTCTCTAGAAAGTCTACAAAGTCTAAACACTGCGTCACAGGTCATCAATAACTCACAAAATCAATGTATGTCACAATCAACATTGTTTGTCTCATTAAAATAAAATAAAAAGGTTTTCTATTGCTTAAAAAATACATAACAGGATAAAATTAACATAATAAAGGATTGGGAAGGAGATTTTTGTGAATATATTTTATGTAAATGTATATTATAGATGTTATAAAGTCCATTTCTTTTGTTTCATTTTTTAGTTTTTCATATAAATATTCTGATTATGATTTCTTCTTCCCTAAAGAAATTTTTAAATTTTTCTTTCATATATTACATGCCTACCACAATTTCTTTTTTTCCCCTCCCCCCAGTCTCTCCCTTCCATGTACTCTCTCCCCCAGGTTTACCCTCCCATCTCCTCTCAGGATTATCAGGTCTCCCGGGAATATCAACCAAACATAAGCAAGTTACCAGGCACATTAAGGCTGTATGAGGAAACCCAGTAGGAAGAAAAGGGTCCCAAAGTAGGCAAAAGAGTCATACACAGCCCCTGCTCCCTGTGTTAGGAGTCCCACAAGAGCACTAAGCTACTCAGCCATAACATAAATGCAGGGGAGCTAAGCCAGACCCCTATGGGCTCCCTGATCTTAGCAGGCACCCATGAGTTCTGGTCAGGTGATTCTGTGGGCTGTATTCTCTTCTGTCCTTGAGACCCCTGGTTCCTCCAATCCTTCCTCCCTTTCCTCTGCAGGACTCCCCAAGCTCTGCCTAATGTTTGGCTGTGGGACTCTGCATCTGCTCCCATCAGTTGCTGGATGAAGCCTCTCTGGTCTCTGATGAGAAGTATGCTAGGTTCTGGTCCCAGAGCACTCTGCAGGCAGGACAAACTGCAGGTCAAAGGTTCTATGGCTGGGTTGGTGTCCCAGTCCCTCCAGTTGAGGTCTTGTCTGGTTACAGAAGATGACTGTTTAGTCTCTATGTCCTCCATTACTGGAGGTCTTTGCTAGGATTATCTTGTAGATTCCATGGAGTTTCCATTGTACTAGGTTTCCACCTTATCCCTGAAATGACTCCCAACTCCAGTTGTTACTCTTATTTTCTTCCCTCCCCAGTTCATCCCTCCTATTTCCAACCTCACCTGGTCCCAGTTCACCCTCAAAATTGATCAGTAGCCCACAGAATGCAAAAAGATTTTTACCAACTCCATATCCTACAGAGGTGTAATATCCTACATACAGACACACATACACACCACAGAAACTTGAGAGACTAGACATCAACAAACTAAATGATCCAATTTAAAACTGAGGTACAGATCTAAACAGAGAATTCTCAAAAGAGGAATCTCAAATGACTGAGAAACTTTTAAAGAAGTGTTCAACATTCTTAGCCATCAGGGAAATGCAAATAACCAAAACAACTCTAAGATTCAATCTTACACCTGTCAGAATGGCTAAGATCAAAAACACAGATGACAGCTTATATTGGAGAGAACTGTAACAAGGGGAACACTCCTCCACTGTTGGTGGGAGTACAAACTTGAATAGCCACTTTGAAAATCAATATGATAGTTTCTCAGAAAACTGGGAATCAATCTACCTCAAGACCCAGCTATACCACTCCTGGGCATACACCCAAAGGAGGCTCCATTCTACCATAAGGATATGTGCTCAGCTATGTTCATTACAGCTTTATTCATAATAGCCAGAAACCGGAAACAACCTAGACGCCCCTCAGCATAAGAATGGATTTTAAAAATACATGGTACATTTACACAATGGGCTACTCAGCCATTAAAAACAATAACACCATGAAATTTTCAGTCAAATGGGTGGAATTTGAAAAAAAAATCATCCTTACTGAGGCAACCAATATTCAGAAAGACAAACATGGTATGTTCTCACTTATAAGTAGCTATTAACTGTAAATAAAAGATAATCATGCTACAATCTACAGACCCAGAGAAGCTAAGTAAAAAGGAACATTTAAGGAAGGATGCAGAAATCTCCCTGGGAAGGGAAAATAATAGGAGCACATTCTTAATATAGATTAAAGCCCAAAGAGTTAGAAAGATACTGCAATAAATTATGGCCTAGACTCAAGGACCTTCATCTTATCAGAGGAGAAAAAGACAAGTAAATCTTAGAAAAGACTCAACTATTATATGTAATGAAATGGGTTGGGGTAGGAGGAGAAACTTACACTGAACAAAACAAACCAACCAAACAAAAGCACCTTACACCGAATAAATCCAACATTCTCCCATTCACACACTCCTAACCCAGGAAGTATCACTGCAGATTATTTAAATAGTTTGATCTACCGTGTCCCCCACAGAAATCTAAGACAGGTGTCTAGATCAATTGCTGCACAAATTTCTGTACAAGCATCCCAACAAATTTCTGATGGTATTTTCACTGAAAGAATTACTGATAAATTCAACTATGTTCAAGCCTCTGATTCACTCAAATTTATTTCAATGTTATTTTAAATTAAAATAAATATATTTGTACACCTCTAAATCACTTTTGCACAAATAGATGAAAGCTCACAATTCACTTGTGTTTAAGGTAATTGGTAGAAAAGCTTTCATCTGAGGGTCAAGAAAGTTGGGGCCTGGGTTGCGGCAAGTGTGCTCGTGGCCCTAGCATCAACCTGCAGTTCTGCTAGATAACTAAGCAAATGAATTTTGAAAATGTAATCAGTTCATTTAAGATCTCCAGGTTGAGTCTATTCACTTAGTCTTCTCAGTGAAAATTAAATGTGTTAATTGAATGCATTTTTAACAAAACACAATCCTATCACAAGTGCAAACCCTTAAACCCTTAATGCTCCAGAGATTCAAAGTGAGAAAGAAAGCAGGTTAAAAAAAAAAAAAAAAAAAAAAAAAAAAAAAAAAAAAAAAAAAAAAAAAAAAAAAAAAAAAAAAAAAGAAGAAGAAGGAAAAAGGAAAAAGGACCTTCTTTTGTTTTCTACATGGTTTCTTGAGTGAAAGGTCTGGAGGAAAAAAAAAAAAGCAGGACAAGCAAGCAGGAATCTGGAGGACAGTAATAGTGAATAGGGGAGGCTGAAACAAAAGCACAAACCACTCAAAAGTTGAACCAAAGAAAGAAAGAAAACCCAGCTAGAGTGACAACTGAACCCTGTAAATCCCCAGACGAACTGGAAAGCCTGGATAAAAGCCATAACAGTGCCACCAACAAATTCTGAGATTGCACAGCTTCTGGATTTATGCAAATGTAGTGTCTCTCCTCAGAAACAAGGTAAGACATTTAAGAAAATCTTTTCCCTGGGAAACAAACATTTTGTTCTGCTAGGGAAAATGTAATACATTTGATCTAAGAATTTCCATTTCTTCAGGCTCGCACAGACTTGCCCAGACTCCAGTATAATCTGACCCTGAAGAAAGGGTTCTGTCTGTACCCTCCCAGTCACCTCAGAATGGAATTCGTTTTCATATGAGAATAAACAGGTGCCACACAAAGTATTATGGGAAAAAAGAAACCAAGAAATCAAGACTCCAAAATGCAAAGGGTGATCCTTTTGAAGTCTCAGTATGTCAAAGAATTCAAAGACAGTTCAGGCCACTCTTCATCATTTTCACTTATTATAATTCTATGCTATAACCTAAACAAAGTTCCTTTGTATGGTTAATTATTTAACTGCATATGGTTACTCTATAAGCCATTAACTTTTCAAACATTTGTTTCTTTTGAGTTCTCTAAAATTAACTGCTACCCTTAACCGCAACAGAGTAAGTGCTCCAGGGTGTTAGAAATGCTAGAATAAAATACATTGTATCTTTCTATCTTTTTCAGTCAGAGCTCTTCAGTGTCCTGGTGGAAATGGTGTATCATAATTGTGGCAGTGCCAAAGGGTAACAGTTTGGTTTTATTTTATGACAGTTTCTAAACTAACTCAATAAGCTGGGGTAGGGGTGTGGACACTGGATGGGACTACCAAGTTGAGGGGGAGCTTCAGTGTGTCAAAGTTGGAAAGAAAATTTTAAAAGAGGAATAAAAATATAATGCTATGATGTAACTTTAGGGTGCCGTTGTAAATCTAAGCTGTGACTTCTGTACAATGAAATACATAAAAGAAAACATTTACTGTGATCCCAATATCTGACCACAAAGGAACTGAAAGAATTCTGGATAAACCACTCCCTCTTATACTCTAACAGCTACCCATTTTCTCTGCCCTATGCTGGGCTGCTGCAGGTGTGGGGAATGCCAAGTATCCAAAGCAAGGGACCCTATACAAACCCTACTCAAGATGTCTTTTCCTTGTTAGTTAGTGGGAGCACATACCATGACACGTACATGGAAGTCAGAGGACAACTCTGCTACACCTGCTCTCCCCCTCCCTTAATTTATATAGGTTCCAGGGATGAAACTCAGGTCATTGGCACCCCTTTTTACCCACTATGTGCATAATGGGACAACAATGGCACCATGTATTTTTCCCCTTCTGAACCAGCACACTTGTGTTGGAAGTTTGCGACAGAGCCAGGCACAGTTGCACATGCTTCTAATTTTAGAACTCTGGAGGCAAGAGAATCTATAAGTTCAAGGTCAGCCTGGGCTATGTACTGAGAGTTCTCAAAGTGGAGGGTGAGGGTAGGTATAGTAGTACATATGTACAACCTTAGCACTTGAAAGATAGAGGCAAGAACATGGGCAATTCAAGACCATTCTTAGGCACACAGTGAGCTCAAAGCCAGGCTGGACTACATAACATGATTTAATAAACAAAAATAAATCTTTGGATAATAAGGTAATGCCATCTGATTATAAATAGGTTTTTAAATTTTTTCTTTGTGTATGTATATAAAATATCTGGCATAGATACAATCTAGGCTCAATCTGAACACTTCCCCATATCTGTATTTATAAACATTTATTATTTATAAACATAAAATAAACAAACATTTATCTATAAACATCAAACACTACATTTGAGGAACTTCCTGTGGTTGTTACTCATACAGGTTGTTTAAATTCTGCTATTATCAACCACTTTAAATTAACGAAGAACACAAAACACATCTTTATAAATAATCCTTTTGATACATTTAAACTTATTCCTGAGGTAAAACGAGCATTCCTAAGTTTGACATAAACTCTAAATGCTACAAATGAATAAAAAGATTGATAAATTTAACATAGAACAAAATCACAAACACCCCTAAGTGCAGAGAAAAGATAAGCACACGCTGTGTGGAGATGGAGAGGTGGTGGCTGCTGATAGAAGACTGCTTTTCCTTAATCTACACATCACTGGAAAAAAGCAGAGGTAAACAGAGGACACAAAAACAGAGTTTTAGAGACAGTTTTAAGTCTATTGAAAGATGTCCTACATGACAAGAGAAATGCAAATAAAAAATATGTGGAATGTTTCTTCACTTATTAGACTGCCAAAGATACAAAGATTCACACACACATACACACACACACACACACACACACACACACACACACACGAGAGAGAGAAAGAGAGAGAGAGAGAGAGAGAGAGAGAGAGAGAGAGAAATGATCCACTGTTAAGCATGCTTGTTCTTCTTGTAGAGGACTCGAGTTCAGTTCCCAAATACATGGCAGCTCACAACTGCTTGTGACTCCAGTTCTGAAGGATTAAGGATCTACCGCCTTCTTCTGGCATCCACATGGTGCACATATATACATGCAGGTAACCAATCATAGTTAAATCTTTTTTGTTTGTCTTTTGAGGCAGGGTTTCTTGATGTAGCCTTGACTGTCCTGAAACTTGCTCTGTAGAACAGGCAGGCCTTGAACTCAGAAATCCACCTGTCTTGCCTCCCGAGTGCTGGGTTTAAAGGTATGTGCCACCTTTAAGAATATATTCTACTATTAATTAATGCTGTTTCCAGTCACCATCAGAGAAGCATAAGTGGTCAAATATTATTTGAAAAGTGTTTAATATTCTTACCCACTCATGAGGGAAATGCAAATTAAAACTACTTTGAGATACCAGCTCACCCCAGTCAGAATGTCCACTAACAAATCTGACATGTTGATAATGGAAGTGTAAAACTCAGTGTGAAGCTGCACAGCTTCAGAATGGCCTTTCTAACTGTAAAAAAGTTCATTGAGATGTATAGACTTTAGGTCTGGTTAATTAGGATGTGTCTTTTTATTATTATTTGAAAGCTCTTTACAGTTTTAGCAAACAAAAATGAAGGCACACGGAAGTTAAATAACATGCCCAGGGACCCATGCTTGCTAAGTTCAAAATTGTATCTCAGTTCTATAGACAGTTTTTGTCCTTGGTGCTACCCATTGCCTGGAGAGGGGGTGCCTGAGACAGTGGGTCTCAGTAGGGTAGAATTCTCATTCTACAGGTCTGGGCTAGTGAGGCTGCATCTGAGGCTGGGAGGGAGTAAAGAGCCATGACATTGAGACAGACAGACAAGGGGCAGTTGTGGGCCGATGAGTGGGAAGCCAGCAGCAGTGCCTGATTAAAGCCTCCATTTGGGTTTTTGCTTTTAATGAGGTAGAATGGCAGGCTTTGTCCCTGAAAGCAAGAGAGTCTGGCTCCCAATGTTTATCTGCCTTGCAAGCACAGAGCACAATCAAGGCCAATAAAAGAGAAGAGATCCATGATGCCACAGACAAACTCAGCATCCTCATTCTGGAATGACATGCACATCTTGTACTGAAATGTGAAAACAAATTTCTAACTAATTATCTTGATTTAAATCAAATAAATTAAATGTATCTGTGATGTAACACTACCCTAAGATCCTTAATATGAAAGATAGACCTGGTTCGGTTTTCTTTCCAGACTCCTTCCAGGCATGTTTATCTTTATGACGCCATGCTCCTGTTCTCTGCAGGAGAGGAGGACAGCACTCGTGTTCTCATTTAAAGCTAGCTTTGCTTCTAGACTTATATCCCCATAATAGATTATAAGTTTATCCATGACTCTCAAAACTATAGGTAGTTAGTACTTAAGTACATCTCTTTTCTGGCCATCTCAGTAATTGAGATTCTACACTTGTCTCTGAATTAAATTATTAAAGAAAATGTCCTTATTCCATGCTTAGAAAAAAATGTATTTTTAAATAGATTTGAAACTTTAACATCTTCTTTTCACTTAGCTCACAATATAAAATAATAGCCTCTGACCAAATTCTCACAAATTCCAAATTCTAGCTGCCTATAATCTACTGAAAATCTCAGGCTAGGCCTGGTGACAAGGGCCTGTAATTCCAGCTACCTGGAAGCTAAGGAAAGAAGATTGTAAGTTCAAAGCCAGCTTAGTCAACTTATTGAAACCTTTTGTCAGAGTAAAAGCATAAATAAATGAAATTATGAATAAAAATGGTAAATGTATTTGATATACATTTGAAACTTGTAAGAAAAACCCTTTTTCTTCATTTATGTGCAAATAGCTGTGTCTATATGCATGTATGTGCATCAGTACCCATGGGGGCCAGAAGAGGACATCAGGAACTCTGGAGGAGGAGGAGTTACAGGTGGTTGTGAGCTGTCCAGTGGGTTTCTGGCATCTAAATTATGGTCCTCAATAAAGTATTAAGAACAGCTAACCCATAGGCCATCTCTCTAGCCGCAGATTTGACACTATCCACCTTTTTTTATAGCTCATTTCTCAGGAAATAAGACCTTACTTTTCCAAGAAATTAGTCTTAACACCTGCCTAAATTTTCAAACTCCCAAGTTAATTATATTTTCTAATGGTCTATTTAAAACTCCAGCCAATTGTAGTGGTGAAACCCTGGAAAGCAGAGGTAGGAGATCGTAAGGCTGAAGACAGCTGGAAGGACATAGCGAGACTAAGACTTGATCTCAAAAGGAAAAGAAAAAGACAAGCAAACAAACAGGAAACAATTTAGGGAACTGTATCTGTCACTATCATGACAAGTAATATCTTCAAACAAATTCTGCTAACAAATATTTATAAATTAGACTTAAAATTAAAAACTGAAATCATGCTAAAATGAGACACTATGCAATATGTATGACATTAAATATCTGGGGCTAGGGAGATGATTTAGCAGTTAAGACCACTTGATACTCTTGCAGGGGATCCAGATTTGACTCCCAACATCCATGTGATAACTGAAAAGCATCCTTAACACTGGTTCCAGGAGATCCAACACCCACTTCTGACCATTGCAGGTACAAAGAACCCAAGTGGTGCATACACAGACATCCGGGCAAAACATTCATGCATGTAAAATAAAATAAATAAACAAACCTAAAAGAAAATCTAATTACCTGCAGACCCTTTAAATCAGATGTCTGAGAAACTGCCTCAATCAGAAGCTTGCTTTCTCCAAATTCCTCTCTCAACTGCATAGCAAAACAAATATGATAAATTTAAAAAGAATAACAGAGCCACTGAGTACAGAAAAATAAAATAAACAGGAGCAAGGGGCTAAGGTGACTGTCACAGCATGGTCTGTGTTCAGGAGGAAGCTGCTGGAACCTACATTCTGAGGCTAAGGACTCTCTGCTAGCATTCACATCTAGTAAATTCTATTACATGGCTTTGAATCTTCTACAAACAACACACACACACACACACACACACACACACACACACACACACACACACGGCTAGTCATTTACCTCGCCTTTTTTCACAAAGAGTTTCTTACTTGATGTGCTCTTGAGCAAAACATTTCAAATATTTTTGACCAAAGACAAATATGTTGAACCTAGTGAAGCATATATTCAGTAAATAAAAATTTTATTTACTTATTAGTCATGATATAAATTATCTATTTATTATGTATATAAATTCTATGTTTCTAAATTCAAGCTTGAGAGACTTAAAGGTACTGGTCCAATTATATAATTCACTTTCTTTTTAATGATATAACCCTACATTGCAATTCAGAAAATTTACCCTAAAATCAAAAAGTATATATAATTGATCATGAGACAGTATCTTTCCTCAGTAAGCAGTCTAGTATAGTATGGTTCAATATAAGGATAGTATTTTTGTTTGTTTAATTTTATGGTAATATAAAAGCATTCAGCATAAATGTAGATCCTTTCCTGGGCTTTATATGCAATGACATTATTTTCTGATTCTGGGTGGCAACAGGATCCACATAATCACTAAAGAAAACAACTGATCCTCTATAGTGAGTGTGTTGTAGCTAATCTAGATGCCCCATAGGTCAGGTGTGGTCAGTGTATTTCATCTTGTGATGTTCTTAAGCTTACAATAGCCTTTTCAGGATGTAACACCATGAATCATCTATAAATGCAGGAGTGGTACAGACCATGGGATTCGCTTAGACCTCTAGGGGCCTGTGGCACACCATTCTCATTTTCTACTACCAATTTATGATCGTGCTATTCAGAAATAAGTGAGTCAAGTCACAGCATGAGTGGATGAGGATCTATGTGTCTGCACTATCCCTGTGCCAGGAAGATGAATTAGAAAAGACAAGAGGATTTTTCTGTTGGTGTTCAGTTTGGATCTCATGAGATTACACAAGGCATGGAGGTCTAGAGGGCACAGGACTAAATTTGCAGCCCGGATATTAGTTAAGTCTTAATTTACCACTTTGAGCAGGATCTAGTTTCCTTATTTATATAGCAACATGAGTCAAGAGCTCCTTCCCATTTATGCCTCTGAGCTTAAACAGCATATGACATGCCCAAAAGATAACACTAAACAGATGAATGAATGAACACTATTTCTTTCACATGGTTGCAGGCAGGATGCCATATAAGTAGTGACTTTTATTTTGAAATTCAGCCTGAAATAATAAGAGGATCACTATGCTGGCCACTCCACCATATTGTGTAACTAAAAGTGTTTTTCACTTTCACAAACTCCAAACCCAAAAGTAGTGAGGAGGTACTGATTTTTAATAATTTTTTTTCAGCAGCTAGACCTCTGAAAAGTCAGGATACAGACTCTTCTCTCCACCTTCAGGATAGCTGTAGCATGGATGCTTTCTTGCTGCATAAAAACTGAAGGTAAAACCTGAGCTACCCTTTGCTCCAGGTAAGCCACTCCACATCATGAACTTAGTTGGTGGGAATAACAATAGCAGGACTGATTTCCAGTCTCACAAGTACTAGTAAGATGTTTTAATAAAGACGGGTAAAAATGATTTACCTGCTGCTTAAATGTCACACATTATTCCTCCCATCTATAACCAAATGGCCTGGTTGGCTTTCTATTGCTGTGATAAGGACCAAGACCTAAAGCAGCTTAGAGAACAAGGTTTATTTGGCCTAAATGTCCCAATCACAGCACATCATTGAAGGAAGCCAGGGCAGGAACTGGAAGGTAGAAAATGAAATAGAGACCATGGAGGAGTGCTGCTTACTGGCTTGCTCCATTTGGCTTGTCAACTGTGCTTTCTTTTACAACCCAGGATTTAGGGTTGCACTATCCACAGTAAACTGGGTCCTTCCACATCAATTCACATGCTAAAGTTGCCCTGCAGACTGGGTAGAGCCCCTCATGGCATTGGAGGCCTCTTAACAAAGGTCAAACCTCTTCATCATATATCAACTCTAGTTTCTTTCCCTATAGATCCTGTAGTTTTATGCTCTACAACTCTCCTTTTCTATCATGGGGAAATATCACTTACATTTTGATAAACACTGCTTGAATAGCCAATGGTAGCGTGCTAGGGTTTGGGGTTTTATTTTGGAATACTCTTGTGCAAATGAAAAGCAATGTCAGGGAGGGAAGCCAATTTTAAACAAGAAATTCATTACGTCTCTTATACCTTATTCAGTCCAAAAGATAATATCAAAATTATTTTTGGTGCGCCAGCACCTCCCATGAGGTCAGTTATGGAATTTCCCACTTGGATCATCATGTAAGCCCTTAAATTTTTTTTTTTCAAATTTTGGAACATTTGACATTTCAGGCTTTTGTATTAGTGATAACTTAACTGACAGATTTCATTGCTTTTACTGAATCCTAACTGGAACTTTTCATTATACTTCAATAGATTAGCAAATGTATTTAGCAAATAGCTACCTCTGCTATCATAATCCTTCCCTGATTCAACATTCTCTGCAAATTTGAGGGAGCTTTGTTACTGGCTGATAAACTCTAACATTATTATTTCCCCATCCCGGAAACTGCCCAACAAGAAAGTCTGCATTGTAGTTGGGGGGATCTGGACCATTTGGGGAGACCTCTGGTTACTAGTACCCTGACTTGCCCTACACTTCTTCTTATACTTACTTATAGCCACCTGTAACTCACCTCCAAGAATCTAAGGTGTTTATTCTGCACTCCGTGGGTGCCTGCACTTAACATGTACATATACACAAATACACATAATTTAAAAATAATAAAAATAAATCTTAAAACCTATAGATGAAGCTGACTATAGGTATTAAGGATGTTCCTTTGAATACAAACAGGAACCAACACCTCTAAAACAGGAACTCTGTCCAGGACACTTTTCTATTCTCTAACTTTTCAATGATGAGATTTTATTGTTGCTTTTCATCCTAAATTACCATCCTATCAAATCTGACCCACATCTGTGAGTCCTGGAAAGATTCACAGTCCTCTCTTGTGCTTTTCCAATACTAACCCCCTTCAGTATTGTCTAAATTCTTTGGCTTCCCATTTTTATGTGCCCTTTCTTTCCTCTTGCCATTTTTCTTCATGTGTCTCTTTCCTTCATTGCCTGTTAATCTTTACTTAACACAAGACAAATACACTTAAGCAATTTTTTAAAATGTGTGAAAATAATGTATGCAATTTTGTTTGCTTGCTTTTGTTTTTTTGAGACAGGCTTTCTCTGTGTAGCTTTGGAACTACACAGAGAACTAAATTCCTCTGGAACTAAATTCACTCTGCATACCAGGGTGGCCTCTAATAGATATTACTTTTAAGACATTATTTATGTATAGATGTATGTGCCTGTGTGAATGTGTGTGCATATGTTTAAGAGGAATCTGGGAGGGCAGAAGCGGGTGTCGGACTCCATGAAGCAAGAGCTGCAAGCTGATCTGGGTCCTGAGAAACAATCTTGTGTCACCTGGAAGAACAACAAACAGCCTTAACTGCTGAACCAACTCTCCGACCTTTTGTCTAAATATTATTTTTGAGTTCATCTAAATGGTAAGGATGAAGGGGACATTTTGAATTAAAAAAACAACAACAATCCTTTCTTGGGTTAATTTTCAATACATTAAAGATGAAATGACAGAATGCCTAGTCTAGAATTTTTAAAGTGTCATTATGAAACGGAAAGTCATTTCCATTTTAGATGATCCATATATGATTACTCTTGAATGTTATCAGATGGGAGGGGGGTTGAAAGAGAAATCTGAACTTTATGTGCAGCTTCTATAGAAGAGGCTGCTACTTCCTGGGTATGCACCGGTTGCTATGGATGCCTGCCCCATCTGTGAAGCCCAGGCAGCTGCTCCCCTACCACGGCCTCAGAAGCTTGTTCTTTGTGTACCCTCTATCACCATCACAACCTGTTTACTGTCATTTTGTGTTCTACAACCACATTCGGCTTCTCCACTAGATGGAGAGAGCTAAAGAGGTAAAAAGCCTTGGCATTGTATTCATCTTTGGATTCCGGGAAGGCTGGGTACATGAAGGGACTCAACACAGGTGCATTACACGATAGACCAGAAATTCATATTTAACTGGAAAACATGTGGCTTCCAGGCAGACTGGGGTGGGCAGGCCACTTAGGTGAAGCCTCGCTCTTGATAAAGTAAAAGCAAGCCTTGGGTTCTTGAGAAGAGGAAATATGAATGTTTGCATCTTTCTAAGCCAGCCTTCCAGCTTGCTTTCTATCCTGGGGAAGTGATTTTTCCAAATCACAGGTGATCCCCAACATCCTTAAAAAGCTCATCACTTGAAAAGCAGCCCTTCTCTCCTGTCCCTGGCAACTCACCACACTCCTCTAACTTGGCCCAAATTTAGGTCCCACCTCTTTATTCTTATTCTGAACCCCCTTTTCACACCCTTTTCAGCCATCTGATACTATTTCATCTCTCAAACAAGTTCTTACCAACCACCTCAGGTGGTAGAAAATAATTGTGCTTAAAGTATGTTCAAAGTCACACTACAAGAAACCCTGCTGTTAACTCAAGGGGGGGAAAAACACCTATGGAAACGCTTTTAGCAATTAGCTAAAATTAGTTGTGGTGTGGGCCCAACAGTTGACCTGAAACCAACAAACACTCTTGGTGGTGCCATTATTTATTCTACTGAAATATTTTAGCTAATTTCCCTCAACTATAGGCCAAGCAGATGCTCAACACCATAACTCGGGAGAAACACCCACAGCTGTCACTTCAGTTTTGTTGTTCAATGGGAGTGGCTCGTGCCTCCTCCACCCCTGCACGCTGGGTAAACGAAACTGACACCCAGGAGATTGCTTTGACATGCGAAGATCCCTCCACTAAAGCACCTGCACAGAAAACACACAACCCTGAGCTCGCCAAAGTCTCCCGGGCCGCAGGCGGGAACTGTATGTCCCGCCCCCGCCGCTCTCCCATTTCTTCCGAAGTGTGCGGGGACTTCCCCGAGGAGTGTCAGTCACTTTCTTCCCATCAATTCAGTCCCTTAGGGGACCCGCCAAGCTAGGACTTCGAGGTTCTCATGTTTGGGGTGGGTGGGGTGTCAGAAGGTACCAGAGCTTGCAGTCTCCACGGACCCCTGCCCCTGAGTTCGTGGAGCACTGGAAGGGGCGGTGGGGGGGGGGGGTGTCCCCTGCTGGCTTCCTCGTCACCGGCCCCTCTCCGCTCTGGGACCCCCAAAAAATGGGAATCGTGCAGTGCACACAAAGGTTCCATAACTGTAGTCGCTTCCGCGTCGCCACGGAGTCCCCATAGCTGCAAAAGTTCCCCCGCCCAGGGTGCACGGTGGGGTGTGACCCAGAGAGGCAAAAGGGAAGGAGGGACGGGTTTGGGACAAGCCTCCTCTGGGACCTCCGCCCTATTCTCCGCATCCTGCCTGGAGTCTTAGATCACCCTCAGGGGTCAGGCTGTCTAGGTGCAGATCCCATCGTGCTCCTTAATAGTGCATAAACTGGCCATTTAATGTTACTCCTTTCTGCTGACATAGGGAACATCGTGATACCTGTCCACGAGCGAATCCATGTGTCCTGGGGCCTGGATCTTAGAAGCTGCGTGGAGAAAGTCAAGACAAACAGAAGGTTCTGGGTTGTAGAAGCCATCTGAACCAGACAGCCCAACCCTTAATGGTCATTAGCTTCACATGCTGCTATTATCTTTGTTAAAGTGCTTCAAGAATTAAATGAGGTGAGCCTGTGAGAGGCCCAGCAAAGGCCTAGCACACTCAACAGGTGGCCTGCTTATGGGACTCATTTCTCTGTAGCTAGTCAGGTATTTAAAATGCACAGTGCCCTTAATTTAAAAGCAAACCTGTGCACTGCAGAGTTCCAAAAGCAAAGAGGCAGAGAAGCCATGCGGTTGCCTCATGGTCTTGCAGAACTCAATTGACACATTACAAGAATCTGTTTTTTGCACGGTTCTAGCTCACCCAGAGTGATATGTAAATATATGCCTATAACCTCGTGTTGGGGCAAGAAAAGGAAAGAAGCAGAAATTCCCCACGAGAGAACAAAGTACCTCAGAAATACCTGTTTCTGAACTTTCACTGCCAAATTTCCCCAGTCAACAACAGATGAAGGACTGTCCGGTGGGCAGACGCTGGCCTGTTCAAATGCCTTAGGGCTACACGTTCGCTCGCTCACTCTATTAACTCGGGGCCTTTGCTTTTTCCATGAGTTATTCATACTGCAACAGTTCAGATTACTAGCTTTACTACCCACAGGTTTAGAATGGAAGGCAAACAACAGAAATGGCAGGAACCAGCTCAGTGCAGGGCACTTCCAGGACTTTTCCTCATCTGAATCTGTTGTACAGACTCCCTGATGAATTCTGTTACATAACTTGTCTAGGTTCACACCAATAGCCACGATTTTAATCTAGTTTTGCCTGGGTGCTGGACATTGCTTCTCTCTCTCTCTCTCTCTCTCTCTCTCTCTCTCTCTCTCTCTTTCTCTCTCTCTCTCTCCTCCCTCTCCCTCTCCTTCTCTCTCTCTTTCCCTCTCCCTTCCTCCCTCTCTCTCAATTTCATGAGAAGAAAAGAGCAAACTATGAAAAACAAAACAAAAACAATAATTCATGTGGTAGCATTCCCTTAATCCCAGCACTCAGGAAGCAAAACTCTGTAAATTTGAAATCAGCCTAAAGCTACATAGTAAGACCCTTTAAAAAACAAAAACAAAAACCACCAACTCATAATTTACATCTTCTAAAAGGGGTAGAAATGAGAGTGCGGAACTGAGGGCTATTCTCTACATAATTGTCTTTACCAAGAAAGCTAAGCATCAGGCTTGGTTTTCTGAAGTAAGAGCGAAGAGCCTATGGCAGCCAGGTGCAGATGCAACAGGAAGCAGAGCCCCGGGATGAATTCATTCATAACAGAATTGGTGGAATAGTATTCAGCGGTACCTCTTAAGTCACAGCCTTTCAAAGCACTTGATTCTTGAAAAACGACAAAATAATGAAGAGCTGTCCTTCCTGTCCTCCATTTTCTTTCTTGCTTGAGTGATTGTTAGCTAATAAAACAGTCAAAATAAATTTTAGAAGGGATCTCAAGGAGAGTGGACAGATTGAACAGCAAGAAAAGAAAGGGAGACAGCAAGGGGGCAGGTGGGGTATGAGAGGCACCCTTTCTTTTGTCTGCTTTTCACAGTGAAAAGATTTCCTATTTGTCAGAAACTTGAAAAAAAAATGAACAAAAGTACACTGCACTTTCCTAGCTAAATTGTGAAGTGGAAACCATAGTTTGATGCTTATTGTGTTGGTGGCGGAAGGGGGCGAGCAGCATTTTCTTCCCAAGACAAAAATTGAAGGGTCCATCTGCGCGCATCCTACAGCCTGAACATGTCAGTCCTGCTGAGGCTTTGGACTAGCTGGGGGATGGGAAGCTGCTTCTTCAAAAAAGGAAGACAAGTTCACTACCTCTTTTCCAGCAGCGAGGCATTCATGCAGGAAGTGAACTTTCAAAGAGTTTCAAAAGAAAATACAATAAAGGGGCTGAGAGAGGCTCTACCCGCAATTTTCAGGGGCTGGGCGATATTTTTCAAAGAGTCAGAGGAAGGGATGGAAGAGCAACTTTGAGAGAGGAACAAGAACGAGGCTTAGAGTTTATCCTGTGCAAGCTGACTTCAGGCTCATGGTCCTTAGCTTACTGTGGGCAGCCCTGTGCAGGGAATTGAGTTAGACCCTTTAGTCTCAATAGTGCAAGTTGCAGAATGGAGAGGATGGGAAAAAAGAGGAACTTTGGGTGGCTTCTAAGAGTCTACTGAGGCTTCTGGGTCTCATGCTCCAGGCAAATTCATTTCTTAACACTAGACAGAACACAGTTCTGCTGAGTCACTTACAGAAGGACAACACTCATTTGCAAATGTGTGTCGTGCAGCTTTCCAGAGCCTGAGATGTTTAATAGTGTACAAGGCTGTGCACTGTATGTTGATGAACCCACAAATGCTTTCCCCACACTGAATTCCAAACCAGAGTATCATTTGTGGAGAGATGGCACCAGCTAGGGATGGGGAGTTTCTCTCAGTTGCCTACCTGATGCAGTATAAATCGCTGGAGGCATGGGCCTCATTGTCCACCCAAACCGAAGAACCATTGTCTTTGCTCTCTTATTTCTCCTCACATGGAACTTATGAGGAAAGTGAGTCGTGGTTCAGTGTCTGGAACACGCTCTTTCTGGTACAAGAATGAGCACCTACAGTTCTACCTTTACTCTTAGTGAACTAATGTAAGCACATCCTCCAAATGGCTAGAAAACAAAGATTCCAGCTCCATCTACATGGTCTGCCAAACACTGATAACTAATCTATCCAAGTGCTTGAGACATCGTGCTGTGACACCATCATCAGTCTCCTGCCTGGGAGGAGTTGGAAGACTGACTCTGACCAGGTCCTCTGCCTGGCTCAAGACTCAAGCTGGGGCTTAAAGAAACCATTCTGAGGAATTTTTTAAACCACTTCTTTCTTTCTAGTGATAGGAACCTTTTATAACATGTTACCTCCCTCCCTTTTTTATTTGCATTTGGGACATGTCTCCAAGAAGTCATTAGCAAGGCCTGCTTTAGTGACCAAATTGTTCAAAAGATACAAAATTCCCTTCTCACATCAAAGCTTCCTGTTCTGCTGTGTCCTGTCTCCTCTTCTTTTCCTTTGTGACCTCTGGTCCCTAGCCCTGTTCTCTCCTTTTTCAATCCATGGATTCCTTTCTAAAGCCTTGTACTTTTCTCTCCATCATGCAGGTTAAGATTTTTGTCAATTGGACATAATCTAGAAAAGTGAACCTCAGTTGAAGAAATGCCTCAATCAGATTGGCCTATGGGCAAGTCTACGGGTAATTTTCTTGATTGATGATTGGTATGGGAGGGCCCAGCCCACGGGTGGTGCCATATGGTGATGGGTTGTATAAGAAATTAGGCTAAACAAGCTGGGGGCGGGGAGCAAGCTGGTAAGCGGCCTTTCTCCTTGCTTCTCTGCTTCAGTCTCTGCCTCCAGATGGGTGATAAAATCCTGCCCTACTTGCCATAGTGATGAGCTTTAAGACGTAAGATGAACTAACCTTCTTCCTTCCAAAGTTCTTTTCCATCTTGGTCTTGATGTCTATTATGACTACAGAAAGAAAACTAGAGCACCAGTTCTGATAGCTAATCTTGGTTGCCAGCTTCATTGAGTCACTCACTTTCTCCTTTTACTCAGTCTAGGATCCCAACCCATGGCATTTTGTCACTCACAGTTAAGGTGACAATTTGCCTGATCCCTCACAGACATACTCAAAAGCTAACTGAGAGAAAGCCTTACAGATGTGCCTAAAGGCTCATCTGTTAGATAATTCTGGATCCCATCAAGTTGACAACATGAACTGTCCCAGTAGCCTAACTGATGTAGAATTTATACACTAGTTGTTTTCTGTGTGCATCTTGTACTGAATAGTTTTGTGTCAGTTTGACACAAATTAGGGTCTCGGTTAGGAAAATGCCTCCATAAGAATAGGTTGTATGCAAGTCTTGTAGGGCATTTTCCTAATTGGGGGAGTGCTCAGCTTATTGTGAGTGGGGTCTGGGCAGGTGATCCTAGGTTGTATAAGAAAGCAAGATGAGCAAGCCATGAGGCGCAACTCAGTAAGCAGCACCCTTCCATGGCCTCTGCATCAGTTTCTGCTGCCAGGTTCCTGCCCTGCTTGAATTCTTGTCCCAACATTTTTCAATGATACACCCTGTAAGTGTAAGCCAAGTGAATTCTTTCCTCCCCAATTTTGTTTTCAGTCATGGTGTTTCATTACAGCAATAGAAACCGTAAGTGAGACACACCCGCCGAAAAGAAGAGGATTGCAAGCAATTCCAGTATAAATCTCTTATACTTGTAAGCACAGCTAGTATTAAGAAACTAAAGAAAATCCTATACAAAACTGTTTTTTCAAAGACTTTATTTTTGTAGTGAGAAAATAAAAGAAGCCAGGGAAGTTTGTTTCCTGGTATTGTCTAGTCTCTTGACACCCAAAATACCTTCATCTCTCTCCTGTCCTAAACATGGTGGTCCCTCATGGCTCCGACCATTCCCTTCAACTTATCTCCAGCTCCTTTCCATTGAGTCATCATTCAGAGCATCATAAACCACTGATAAACAGAAAGATTCCAAATCAGTAACCCTGAAGGATGCTCACATACCCACCCATGTGCCTTGTACATCTCCTCCTGAAGTGTCCACCAGCCCCTCTCACACAATATTCCAAATGGAACTTGGTACCTGATCATAACCACTTTCAAGCATGCGTGCTAGAACACATCTTGAAGCTCAAAGAAGGCTGGGACTAGAATATTATGAGTTTAAGACCAGTCCAAATGACATAGTGACTCTGTCTCAGGATGACAACATCATCAAAAAGTATGTTTGAGTTTCGGTGTTCAGAATTTGAACATCCTCGTTCTCTCAGACACTCATATTTGAAGCTTGGGGCTTTCTCCCATCTCCTTTTCTCCAATGTGCCTTCCAAATGGTATTAAAAGTACATTTAGAATCAGCTTGGTTAATTTATTTTTATGATACATGTCTAGTTTTATATTATATTATAAGACATGACTATTTTAAAGAAAAAAATTTGCGAAAATAAATTTGAATAGACATATACAGATACCTGGATTAACAGCATGGTGTTATTATTCACCATGTGATAGCTCACTTTTGACAAGGACATGATATAAAATCCAACTTCCATCTTGAATAATTTAATTTTATTGGTCTAAAATTGCATACAGTTATAATATTTTTATTTACAATAAGAGGATATTAAAATTTCAAGGCAATATGCCAGTCATTTTGAAAAGAAATTTTGTTATGAAAATTTAGACATACATAGAAATAGTAATGAATACCCATAGGACTTCCTTGCAAGGAAGGGAGGGAGGGGCAGAGAGTGGCAGAAGGAAATGGAAGAGAAAAATGTGAAGATGTCAGTTTTCTCTACCCCTCCTTGTCTCACCATGCCATTATAATAGTGTTGTGTTACATAAAGAGGAAACAGGGCTTATCCACATAGCATCTGCACGACAGAGGTACATGGTGTTGTACAGTGATGTTATATCATCATCAAAGTTGATGGTCAGAACAGCATTGCATGATTCTCAGTCCCTATTAAAATGTTTGCTGTCTCAAAAATGCATTTTCCCAGTTTGTTTTGTTATATTTTGGTTGGATTTGTAACCACATAAATTTCAACCACTGCTTTTGGTTTGAGCCCTGAAGGCCATTTCTAGTCTCTCTGTTATTCTATATCACTGATTTAGAGTACAAGCCAGGTTCCTAAGTCCAAATGTCCTGCCGTTTGCCCTGTTGATTCACATCCTTCCCAGCTAGTGTAGGTTAACAATCTATTCCTCTGTTCTCTTGTGTACTGTGCATTTGTGCAAATCATTTTGAAATTTCTTTCTTTTTCTTTTTTGTGATTCATATTTTTATATGTATCAACACTCGTCCAGAACAATGAATCTTGAATTATAAAAGAGGATTTACTCCTACAATTATCTTCTATTATTGTGTCTGCCAATTGACCAAAACAACACTAAAGTATTGCAAGGCTTGGTATTGTTTTCATTATATCTTTCTGATCTTCACTCATATAAGCATACTCCTTTCACAGTGCTTTCTTTTTTCTTGCCTTTCTTTCTCTTGGCTCTTGACATTTTATCAAAGTCAATTGCAATGAACTAACTAGTCATAGTCTAGCATTTTCCCTAAGAGTAGACCAATGCAAGTAGTCATAATGGAAGATCTAAGGACACATCAATAGATAAAAACACACACAAAGAAAACAGAAAACACTCAGAAAATGGTCCTTATTGTCTTAGATAGCTATGTTCTTTGATTCAGTAGGTTTTCCTGGAATAATATTGTCATTTTAAGAAATGTATGTGTTTAGGGCTGGGGAAATGGTACAGCCAGTAAAGTATTTGCTGCACAAACATAAGACTCCATTTAAAAAGCCAGCTTTGGCAGTCCATACCTGTAATGCCACTACTGAGGAGGGGCAGAGACCCCTCCTTGCTGGTCAGTCAGAATAGCCAACTCACCAAGCTCCAAGGCCAGTGAGACACCTTGTGTCTTAGCTACTTTTCTACTGCTGTCAAGAAACTTCATAACCAAGACAACTTTTAAAAGAAAGCATTTAATTGTGGGCTTGCTTTGGGTTTCAGAGGGTAAGTCCATGACCGTTGCGGTAGGGAACAGGGCTGCATGCATGGAGCTGGAACAGTAGCTAAGAGCTTACATCTTGATCCACAAGTTGAAGACAAGGTTGGGGGGCAGGGTGAAGGGACTAAACCTGGTGTGGCTTTTGAAAGCTCAAAGTTCACTCCCCAGTGGCATGCCTCCTCCAACAAGGCCACACCTCCTAGTCCTTCCCAAACAGTTCCACTAAGAACTAGGCATTCAGACATATAAGCCTATGGAGCCCATTCTCACTCAAACCACCACCTTAAAAAATAAAATGAAGAGCAGCTGAGGGAGGCACCAGACATTGACCTCTGGTCTCCACAAATGCATCCACATACACGTGCAAATCCATGAACAGGTATGCACATAGACAGTTCTAGTTCTGCTTTTTACTGATGTGATAAACACCATGACCAAAAGCAGTTTGAAGGGGAGAAAGTGTTTATTTGGCTTATACATTCTAATCATAGCCCATCATTGAAGGAAAACAGCCTAGAGGCAGAAATTAAAACAGAGACCATGGAAGAGTGCTGTTTCCTGGCTAGCTCCCAGCTAGTTTACTTTCTTATACAGTCCAGGACTAGCTGGCTATGAAATAAATGGCTCAGTACATAAGAGCATTGGATGCTCTTCAGGACCAGAGTTTAAATCCAAGCATTCACATGGCACCTGACAACTCTCTATAATTCCAGTTCCGGGGGATCTAAACTCCTTTTCTGACCTCCATGGGCACTACACACATGGCACAGAGACATACATGTAGACAAACTAGCTATACCCATTAGTAATAAATAATAATAAATAATTACAGGCCAATCTGATGGAGGAATTTTTTCTCAACCGAGATTTCTTCTTCCCAGATGACCTTAGCTTGTGTCCAGTTGTAGTGAGACCTCTTCATTGTGATCATCAGCTCCCCAATAATGATACAGAGACTCATTATTAATTATAAAAGATTGGCTGATAGCTTAGGCTTTTTACTAACTAGCTCTTACAACTTTAACCTATTTTATCATCTACTTTTTGTCTCATGGCTTTATTACCTTTACTCAGTATGGCCCATGCTGCTTCCTCTCCATCTGGCTGGTGACTCCCCACATCTCCACCCTTCTTCCCAGTGTGCTCTTTGCCCAGAAAACCCTGTGTAGCTAGTGGTCATTAATCAGCTTTTTATTAAACCAGTCAGAATGACATATCTTCACAGTGTACAAAAGGATTATCCCACATCTAGCTGACAAAGAAAAAGTTAATTCACAATATACATAAAAAATATACTCAGTAAAAAGACATAAAATGTTAATTCATATATCAGTTACCATTTTTCATTAGAAGTAGCGGACATAAGAGGTTTTAGATATAACAATCAGGTGATTTAGAAATAACTAGAAGGTTTTAGTTTATATCTGTGCAGATATGATGCATTTGGCAGTATCTAAGGGAAATACTGAGTTTTATAAACCAAAAACTGAAACTGCATGAAGTAATATCTTTCCCAAGAATATGTAGCTACTATAGTCAAATGTTATTGCAAATGTATATAATTTTCATAAAAGTTTAGTTTTTTAATATTTTCTGTAGATCTGAGGATCATTTCTGACTTACAGGAGCCTATAAGTTGTTAGTAACTTGTGGTTAATTGTTTGGCATTCCAGGTATTCATGAGTAATACGTCACTGTGCTGTCACCAATACCCTATAAGTTAGCCCATAGTGCTATTCCCAGAACTAGGGGAAACAAAGCCCAGGTCAATCAGACTTCTTTCTCACACAAGAAAATGCCAGAGCCGGGACTGACATTAAGGCTTAGCCTAGAGCCTTACCCCCTGTATTAGCAACAAAATACCAAACAAAGACAACTAGAGGGAGGGAGGGAAGGAAGGAGGAAAAGAGAAAAGGTTTGCTTTGGTTCACACTTCAAGGGTACAGACCATTGATGCAGGAAGTTTTGGTGACAAGAATTCAGGCATGCTGCCATGGGGTCTGTAGTCGGAAAGGAGAATGAATGCTGGTGCTCAACTCTCTTTCGTCTTTTTCTTCAGTCTTGGACCAGCCCATGGAATGATGACAGCCACATGTAGGTTAGTTCTTCCCAGCTAGTTAACATAGAAAGTTCCTTATAGATATTCCCAGAGATTGTCACCTAGGTTATGCATCAAGTAGACAATTATTATTAATCCTCACAGCATGTGATTTCCATGCTATATAAAACTTGTGGGGGTATAAGGAAGCAACTCAGAAGCTCTCATCCTGCAGAGATCAGCAGCATGCTTTTATGGAGTGCATGGTGGTTTGAAAAAGAATGGCATCCATAAGATCCTATACCTTTAAATGCCTGGTCACCAAGAAGTGGCACTATTGGGAGGTATGGCCTTGTTGGAAGAAGTATGTGACTGGGGGTGGGTTTTGACATTTCAGAAACCCATGCCAAGCCTAGAGTCTCTGTCTTACTGCTGGCTGCAGATCCAGATGTAGATGTCTTAGGACTTTTCCAGCACCATGCCTGCCTGCCTGCTGCCATGCTTCCAAACATAATGATAATGAACTAAACCTCTGAAACTATAAGCTCCAACTAAATTCTTTCTTTTGTAAGAATAGCTATGGTTATGGTGCCTTTTCACAGCAATAGAACATTGACTAAGATAGAATAAGTTGGTACTAGAGGGTAGGGTATTGCTATGACAGGCCTGACCATGCTATTTGTTGGAGGAATATAGAAGACTTTGGGACTTTGGAATATAAAAGCAGTTGGATGCTTTAAGTGGAGCTAAATGGACCATCCTAGTAGGAATAGTGAAAGACAGTATTGCTGAGAGCAATGTAGACTATGATGGACCAGCTGAAGAGGATTCAGAAGAGTACTAGTAAAGGGCCTAGAGACTGTTCTTGTGATATTTTGGTGAAGGATGTAGCTGCTTTCTGCTTACATTCAAAAAAAAAATCTTCCTGAGATTAAATCAAAGACCTTTGGATTAATGGCACTGACAGAGGAGATTCTAAAACAGCCTACTATTGACTCTTGATTTTTAGTGGTCACTCTTAGGTATATCTATAATGAAAAGGTGCAAGTTGAACAAGAAAAAACAAAATGTATAGTTTAAGTAGAAAAAGAGAACCAGGAAGTGTAACAAAGCTAAGTCTTGTGTTCAAGAAGATAAAAAGATTACCGAAAAGCCTGATGCTAAATGGAATACAGGAAATAGCTCTCCGGATTTCTCCCTAAACAATAGTGAGTGATTCATCTGGGAAGACTGCTGGAGAGCAGTGGAAATCACCTGCCATTGAGAGACTTGAAAGCATTTAGTAAATGTCTTATCCATTCTGAAAAAAACAAAAAACAAAAAACAAAAACAAAAACCTCATCTGTAAGTTCACAGAAAGTTAAACAAGCTGAGAAAGAAGCACCCATTGTTGATCTTGGGAAAATCAAGGCCAACTCTGAGTATGGTCACATTGCCTATGTTCCCATACCTTCCAAGACTACAGAGAACATTCCTTTCTGTTGTTATTGTGGTGGTGGTATGTGTGTGTCTGTGTGTGTGTGTGTGTGTGTGTGTGTGTGTGTGTTTTATTTTGTTCATGACAGGATCTCACTGTGTGGCTGTGATTGGAACTTACTCTGTAAACTAGGCTGGTCTTGAACTCACAGATATACCTGTCTCCCTAGTGCTAGAATTAAAGATGTGTGCTGCAACACCCAGCAGAGAACATTTCAAAGAAAACATCTGAGGGAAATGACAGGCTTATGGTCAACAGTTAACACATTTTAGAAACTTCTGGGGAAAAGAAAAAACCTTCTTGATTAAACAGAGATTGCATTAAAGCTGAAGCCAGACTGGTTGGATTTTGTTTTGCTTTTGTTTATTATGTGTGTAAGCATGTGTGTGCATATTAGTGTGTGCACACAGAGACTCCAGAGGTTGATGTTGGCTGTTTTCTTCAAATGCTTCTCTGCCTTAATGTTACTAAAATTTTCACATATGCAAATAATGTTTTGATTAAATCTACCCTACTCCCTTTCTTTCTCCCACTGTCTCTCTGTCTCTCTCTTTCTCTCACTCTCTTTCTCTGGTATGTTCTTTAACCCACTGAGTACATTTAGTGTTGTTTGTATGTGCCTGGGGATAGGACCATCGGCTAGAGCATGAGCACTTTTCAGAGGCCACATCCCTGAAGAAAACTTACTCTCTCTCCCTCCAGCAGCCACCAATTGCCAGTAGCACCTCTGCAAGAGGTGGAAATTCATGGGCCTTTCCCCTGTCCTTCTGGGATTTTGGCTGGCTTCATCTTGTAAAAGTCTAATATGAGTTCATGTGTATGATGGGCCTGTCATATACAACAAATGTTAGGCTGCAAATATCAATTACCTCTGGCTCTTACAATCTTTCCGATCCCCTCCTCTGTGATGATCATTGAGCCTTCAGGGTAGGGAGTGTGATATAGATGTTCCATTTAGAACTGAGTATGCCACATTCTCTTATTCACTGCATGTTGACCAGTTTGGGGTCTCAATATTAATCTCCATCTACTATTTTAAAAAAAAAAAAGCTTCTCTGATGAGGAATGAGAGATGCACTAATCTATAGGTACAAAGATAAGAATTTAAGAGTCAATATAATACTATGTCCACTTAGAATGATAGTCCTGGGTTCTCCCCTGGGGCCTGTGATGCACCCAATCATGGGTTTTAGGCCTAGTTAACATTAACAGTTATGAGTTCTGTCTTGTGAAATGGGCTTTAAAATCCAATCAAAACTTTGTTTTCTGCTCCCATAACACTTATACCTCTATTGCACCAGGGGCTAGTTGTTACTATAGCTCACAGAGCTCATAGCTGGGTTAGACTGTTGAGTACTTTTCTCCCCCAATAATATATATAGAACCATCTGACACTATGAAAACTGTAGAGATGAAGCTTCCAGATTGACATCAGCTTCATTTCTCCATGTTCATTACTCAGATATGTGGTGTCTTCAGCAATGGGATCTTGGGTGTCATCAAGCTCTGGAGAATAAAAAAAAGAACAATATGAATAGCATGTAATGTTTGGGAAAGTCTTGGAACCTTACTGACCAACAACTCAAAAAGAGGTACCCCTCCCTAGCACTCATGTTTTTGTTTGATAGCCTATTGTGTCTGGGGAAGGTATTTTCCCCCATTATAGGGTCACTCTATTTAAACCCCCCTTATAAATGTATATGTATACTTTTTAGGAAATGTCTACAGTAGTGGGTTTCCATATAGCATTTTCAAAGATCTTCAGTGTTCGTTATCTTCTCTCCATAACACCCTCCCACTAAGTACCCTATTTAACGCTTCCTGCTCCACTATTTCCCTTTCCCTTAAGAAAAGTAAACTGGTTTCAGGACTTTACCTCTAGCTGAATTATCTAAAATGCTTATTGAAATGTTAATTTTAACCTAGTTACTAAGAAGATTTGGGTCTGGATCTTTAAAATGTTATAGGAAAATCAGATTATAGAATTTAAGAAAGATAATCTAAAGACACCTAAAATATCTTTTATTAAGTGCTGTAGGATAATGGTCTTATATACTGTAAAGATTTGTCATTCATATTGGTTTAATAAAATGCTGATTGGTCAATAGCCAGGCAGAAAGTATAGGAAAGTTCTGGGAAAAGGAAAGGGAGAGATGTAAACGCCAGCCAGATGCAGAGGAAGCAAGATGAGAATGCTGGACTGAGCAAAGGTACCAAGCTACATGGCTAAACACAGATAAGAACTATGGGTTAATCTAAATGTAATAGCTAGATAGTAATATGTTTGGGCTACTTGCCCAGCATTTATTATAATATTAAGCTTCTCAGTCATTTATTTGGGAAGCAGCTGCTGGGTATTTGAGAGCTTCTGGTGGGACAGAAACTTCCAACTACAATTAAGTGCTCAAGAAACATCTGAACTGCTTTTGCTAAACAAACTTAAAGTGTAAAATTAAAAGGTTGGTTTTAGAATTACCTGTATTCTGAGATAATTTTGCCTTGGTCCATTCAAAATATGTATATATTAACAATGATGAGGTGGGTCAACTTTTGCTTTTAAAAAGTTGCTAAGTGATACCATATTTTAGCATTTAAATATGCTGCTGGGGCTCCCTGTCACTGGCTTTTAGTCTCATTCATGTCAGAATTTGGAAACAGAGCTCAGAAGGAAGCTTTCTGACTATTAGTTGGAAAAAAGGACACAGAAGGCCTGGAGTCCCTGTCACTCGCTGTCTCTGCCAAAACTATCTGGGACACATAAATGTGTGTATGCGTGTGTGTGTGTGTGTGTGTGTGTGTGTGTGTGTGTGTGTGTGTGTGTGTGTTGGGGGTTAGTTTTAATCAAGTCTAGACTTGGAAAAATAAAACCAAGATGGGATAGAGACCATCATATGCCTCACAGAAAGACAGTTCCCATTTTCAAAGTGGGGGAGGGCAGTGAAGCAATAAATAAAAGATTCCTATGCTCGAATAAGTTCTTTGTTCTTTCATGGAAGTACCTTGAAAGACCAGAATTGCTTAGACTCTTCTAATATTTTTCTGGCTCAACCAAATTCTGAATTCCTACTCATGTTTTGAGTCAGGGTCTCTGGCAGGTTCTGCTAAGCTGGCTGGCCAGCATGTCATAGCCATTCTCCTGTCTGAACCTCCCCAGCACTAGGAAGAACTACACCACACCTGGCTTCTTATACATGAGTGCTGGAAATCAAGCCCTTATGCTTACAAGGCAAGCACCTGTCCAACTAGGCCATTCTTCCAAACCATTTGTTTTATTTTTCCAGAAAGACAAACACTGTCAGTGAGGCCTCTAGCTCCACAAACCTGGCTCGAATGCTGGCTCCTCAGAAAGACAAACAAAACCATGGATCACGTGAAGACAGACTGGCAAGAGGCTACAATGACTGTTTGCCTTTGCTAGCTAGGGCTTACAGAACAAAGGGCTGTCTCTGCTTTTTAGGATTTTTTTTATGTGAATGTTTTGCCTACATGAGTGTACGAGTACCATATGCATGCTTCATACCCACAGAGGTCAGAAGAGGTTGAATCCCCTGGAACTGAAATTACAGATGGTTGTGAGCCATTCTGGGGTGGGGGGAATTGAACTTGGGTCTTCTGTAAGGGCAAGTTATCTCAACTGTTGAGCTATCTTTCCAGCCCACAAAAGACTATCTTTCACAATAGAAATCTATTGTCCCAGTTCTGGGTGAAGGCTGAGTTCAAGGAGGCTTGAGGGCTTCTTTCTTCCCAGACTCTACCCCACACCTGACTTACGGTTCCTGAGGGGTGCTTGGCAATCTTAGATGTTCCTTGGCTTCCCACCCCAGTGTCTGGCTTCCTGCTCACATGACATTCTTCCTGTGTGACTGTCTGCCTTTAGGCAAATTTCCCCTTTTTATGAATACACCAGTCATATTGGATTAGGGCCCATCCTCCTAAACTCATTTTTAATTTGGTTCTGTCTGTAAAGCCCCACCTCTAGATAAACTCACATACTGAGGGGGTATGCAAGTCAAACCACAGAACTATTTTTCTTCTCTCAAATGAACTTTTTTGCTATTTTCTTTCTGTTATTTTTATTTCTATTTTCCTCTAATTATTGTCCTGGTTTCATTCCCTGACGGCACAAACATACTTCTCCATCCTCTCCCATGTATGTCTTTTCTCTGCCCTTCTTTACTTCCAGCCGTACTCCAGCTGGTTCGAGCCAACCTGCACATCGATCCAAGGCCAAACTTCTACTAGCATTACTTTGGACTGGAAATCTCTGCACAGAAATCCTCGTCATCCTCAGTATTTAGATTCTAGGCTCCTTCCCTTGGCCTTGGCCCTTTTCCAGTCTTCCTCTAGGCAGAGTTTCTTGAACACGCCTCCACTTTTGACTGGCTTTCCTCTCAAGTACCTGGTTCTCATTTTCTCTTCTCCTGTGTCCATTTTCCCCCTTTGATTACCTGAATGCTACCCTAACATCCTTCTCTAAATGTGGCCAGACCCACTTCTTTTCAAAGATCTTCACACCCTAGTTATCACAGCCTCTTCAGAAATCATGAGCCGCCGTCATTTCACCTGGGCACTGCTCGTAATGTATCTCAGGGTTTCCTAAGTGCTAGGTAAGTAAGTAACACTGCTGCTGAGCTACTTCCCAGCTTTCCTCCCTCCCTCCTCCTCCTCCTCTCCTTTCTCCTCCCCACCTCCAAATGTTCCAGCCCTTCCAGGAAACAAGTGCTTTATTTCATCTAACCTAAAATGCTATTGGAGGTAGGATGCACTACTACTTAATTTATCACTGTTACCAGGGGAACCAATGTTTCCTTTTGGGCTTTTAGTCTCACTAATAAAGAACTTTTAAATGAAGTCAGAATGAGGCTTGAGGACATTTTTATTAAATTTTGAGATTAAAAAAAAACAACATGACAGGCAAGCTGAAAATCCCTCGGCTGTCAATAAGGAGATGGGGAAAAATGATCAAAGCCTTTGAGTTAGGGCTGAGTTCAGAGGCTACCTGATCCCAGGCCCTGTGTCTTAGGACAAAAGAGTACACCAGATACACATGATTAGAAATAGAAAAGAAACACAGTGTTTTGTTTTAAAGAAAGGAAAACCTCTCCCAAGATTGGGAGTGGTTAATAAGCCAAGGAAAAAGCCCCAAAAGTATTGGGCTAGAAAGTGAGCTATAGCCTTTTATAGTCCTATTACATAACACCAGCCCCTTCTGTTCATATTGCTGGACTATTCTTGAGCATGCACTACACTTTAGGTCAAGGGCTTTCAGTCTTCTTTGTACTACTAGGTGGGCCCTGCTCTGTCCCTTCTGGCTTTGCCAGGATCTTACTTTCTTGTACCACCTGAAATCACACCCAGGCTCCCTGAATCCTCCAACATCTTGCTTGCTTACACTAGTAGGTAGGATCTGTTCCTTCCCACCATATGACTCTTGATTTCACACAGGCTTTCCTGAGATCTTATACCTCCAACAAAATTGAGCAGACTGACTCCAGGCATGGAGAGCCACATCAGGAGGCTGGATAGGAGAGGACTAGCAAAGGATGCTTGAAACTTAGACGATGACTGCAGTGAAGAAAGCACTGAACTCAAAAGACTGGAGGTATAACCTGCAGCCCCCAACACCAATTCTGCAGAGAAAAACAATGCCTCAACCCTCTTACATCTAAGTCTTTGCCTGTACGTTACACATACTTCCAGTGAAGATGAAGACCAAAGGAAAGGCTTAATTAACAAGTGCTTCAGATGTACAAATCTTCGTACAAAACAAAATAACATGAAACAGAAACAAAAATAATATGAAAAGGCACAGCAACATGCCTGCCCCTGCAAAATTCCTAGTCCCGCAGGAATGGTCTCCATAGAGAATAACCTGGAAAAACTTCCAGACCAATTGTTCAAAGGAATGATACTCTTAAAACTGTGTTTGATGTCCTCAAAGAAGATATGACGATTCTCTGGGAGAACAAGTCAACGAGCTGAGTGAAACGAAGAAACCAGTCTAAGATACATAAGCAGAGTTCAATGAAGACAGAATCACTGAAGGAACACAAAAACTGTTCCTTTTCAATGGTGCTGAAACAAAAACTCAGTGATCCAAATTATAATCTCCATGGAAAGTTTCACCCACAGAATGAATCATGTGAAAAGTAGAGTGTCAGGGCCAGAAGATAAAGTAGAAGAACTGGATGATGCCGTAAAGGCCAATCATAGATTTTTTTTTTTTTTTGAAAAATTAAAGGAATGGAACATGGGAGCGTTCTGGGATACCATGAAAGGGCTTACCCTATGAATTCATGGGCTGAGAAGAGGAATAGCATACCCAGCACATGGAGAATGAGGACGCCCCTTGGCTGCAAAAACAAGCATCCTATCTGTGCTGGAAAGCTTTATGTCACTTGACATAAGCTAAAGTCATCTGAGAGGAGAGGACCTTAATTAAGAAAATGTCTCCATGAGATCAGGGTGTAGGCAGGCCTACAAGGCATTTTCTCAGTTCCTGATCAGTGGGGGATGGCCCAGCTCATTGTGGATGGAACCACCTCTGGAGTGATGGTCCTCGATTCTATAAGAAAGCAGGCAATGAAAGCTATGATGAAGGAAGCAACACCCTTCCATGGCCTCTACATCAGCTCCTGCCTACAAGATCCTACCCTCTTTGAGTTCCTGTCCTGATTTCCTTTAATGCTGAACAGTGATAAAGAAGTACAAGCCAAATAAACCTGTTCCTCCCTAGCTTGCTTGATGGTTCATGCTGGTTTTGTGTATCAACCTGACGCAAGCTAGACTGAGCTGAGGAAGGAGGCTTGCTTAAGGAAATGCCTCCATGAGATCCAGCTACAAGGCATTTTCTCATTTAATGACTAATTGGGGAGGGCCCAGCCCATGGTGAGTGGTGCCATCCTTGGGCAGCTAGTCCTCAATTCTATAAGGAGGTGGGCTGAGCAAGCCATGGAAAGCAAACTGGCCAGTAAGCAACATCCCTTCATGACCACTGCATCAGCTCCTGCATAAGGGATCCTGCTCTGTTTGCGTTCATATCCTGACTTCCTTCAGTGATAAACAGCAATGCTGAAGTCTAAGCCCAATAAACCCTTTCCTCCCCAACTTGCTTTTTGTTCATGTTGTTTCTGTCACATCAGTGAAAACCCTAAGACAGTAAGAAATTCTAGGTGACTGTGATCACCTGTTACTGGTCAGCACAGAAATGAATGTCTTTAGAGATAACACATCTCAAAGTTAGTCTGTCCCTTGGGCAAACAATTTCAGGAAGGAGAGATTATAGGAGAGACATGTGGGCTATGGCTGCAATGATTTCCTCATTCCGAAGCCCTTCTCCCCAACCATATACAGGGTCACAGCTAGTTTTTCTCTAGGAAGACCGCTTAATCTCCTGGGAAGAGAAGCTGCCCCTTGCTGTGTGCATAAATAAATGCAGTGCCAGCTGTTGAAGGTCAGACTTTGGTCTCTTTCTGACTTCTATCTCTTACGCTGCTTCAGAGACCTAATAAGAAATACTTTCAATAAAGTGATAGATGAAAAATTTGAAAACTTGGAGAATAATATGCCTATCCAGATAAAGGAGGCCTACAGAAAAGCAGGCAGGATCCATGAAACTCCCCACAATATATTATAGTTAAAACATTAAAAACACAGACTAAAGAGAGGGTATTAAAAGCTGAAAGGTCACTTATAAAGGCTGGTCCATCAGAGCAACTGCCAATTATTTGAGAGAGACTTTTAAAGCCCAGAAGTGCCTGGAAAGATGAATCCCAAGTAGTGAAGGAACACAATTGCAATCCCTACAAAGGATGCTGGGAGAAATACTTCAAATTGATGAGAAGTATAAACACACTCAAGAGGCTACAGGAAATAAGAAAATAATCCTAAAACAGTTCATCAAAAGAGGTCCACAAAAGTGCCACAAAACCAACAAAATCAAGACACAGCCTTGAATGACAACTATTAGTAGTCTCAATGCTCACAATAAATAGTCACAAACTCACAAATGGTTTTAGAAAACAGGAGCCATCTTCTTACTGCCTCCAAGAAACACATCTTGCCTTCAACAATAAATGCCATCTCTGGTTAAAAAGACAGAGAAAGTATTCCAAGCAAACAGAACTCAGAAACAATCAGGCATTGCTATTCTAATATTTGATTAAAAAAAATAGAGACAAAACTAGCAAGAAAAAATAAGAAATGCTACTTCATGCTCATTAAAGAAACAATTCAAGGGATATTACAGTTCTAAACATATATGTGTCAAACACAGGTATACCCAGTTTCATAGAACAAAAATTACTAGGTCTAGAAGTGCAGTAGCATGCTAGTGGGAGACTCCTCTCTCACTAATAAACAAGTTTTCCAGACAAAAACTGAGGTGGCAATGTCTGTCTGTATGCTGTGAATATCATTCTGTAAATAAGGGAACCATTTTGGCCTGTGGCAAGCACCATAGCAGTAGGTGGGAAATCAGACAGGTAGAGGAGGGCAGAGTTAAGGGAGACTCCATCCAGCTGCCAAAGAAGAAGCATATAGGATTACAGGTGAGCCAAGGGCTATGGCCATGTGGAAAAATAGATTAATCGAAATTGGTTGAATTAAGATGAAAGAGCTAGCTAGCAATGTGCCTGAGACATAGGTCAAACAGGATAAAATTAATATAAGCATCTGAGTCATTTTTTTCTGGGGAGGGGGAGCATCTGCGGGCAGGTCTGAACCTCTGGCCCATACGAGGTTAGAAATCTCTTGTAACAAAAAACTAAACAGAGAAATAGTAAAATGAAATGACATCATAATTCAAATGGACCTAACAGATATCTACAGAACATTTTACTCCAACTCTAAAAAGCTCACTAGAATTAAATGGGGGGGAAAAAAAAGCTAACATACCAAAATCTTGAGGGCACAAAGAAAGCAGTCCCAAGAGGAATGCTATCAGTGCTTAAATGCCTATATTTAAAATATCTCAAGTTAGTAATTTAACGATATACTTCAATAATTTGGAAAAGCAATAAGGAAAAAAATCAGTAGACAGGAAGAAATAATTGTCCTGATATTAAACAAATATTAAAAATACAACAGGAAAAAAAGAAAAGAAAATTCCTGGACAGGAAAGATGGCTCCATGGTTAACAACACTATTGTTCTTGTAGGAGACCTGAGTTTGATACCCAGAGCCCATATAGCAGCTCACAACTATTCATAACTCCAGTTTCAGGAGATCCAATACCCTTTTTGACCTCTGCAGTCATTGAGCATGCATGTGGTAAGACATATGTGCAAACAAAATACCCATATACATACAATAAATATTTTAAAAAGAAAATTCAGACTGATATCCATTATGTACATAGATACAAACATTCTAAATCAAATATTATCACACTGGATTGAAAATCACATTTAAAAAAATATTCATCCCAACTATTTGCTTCATTTAAGACATGCGGTGGGGGGGGGGGCTGGAGAGATGACTCAGCGGTTAAGAGCACCGTCTGCTCTTCCAGAGGGCTCGGGTTCGATTCCCAGCACCCACATGGCAGCTAACAACTGTCTGTAGTTCCAGTTCCAGGCAAACACCAAGGCAAATAAATAAATAAATAAAGAAATGCAGGGATGGTTCAACACATATAAATCAATAAATACTATTCACCATATAAAAAGACCTAAAGACAAAAATCACATTATCATTTCAACAGATAATAGAAAACACCTTGGACAAATTCCATATCTCTTCATGACAGAAGTCATGGAGAGGCTACAGATGGAAAGAGCGTGGCTCAATATAATGGCGGCTATATGTGACAAGCCTACAGCCAGCATCATGCTAAATTTAAATAACCCTATCTCAGAATAGGAAAGACAATTTTTATGCATAGAGCCACATTCAAAAAAGGCTCTTCTCATGTCCACTACATACTGGCTTTATGCTAAATCATGGACTATAAAAATAATGAAAATAGTTGCCCCAGTTTAGCTCAAGAAAATCTCCCATCAGCTGTGGCCAGTTTAGACAGCTCTCAGCTAGAATCTTTGTACACTCTAATTGCCACAACGAATAATTTTGCCTAAGTAGCTTCATCAGGAGAAATTTCTGTAATTATGCCATGTAACAGGTACAACTTGGACTTCTGTTAACCACAAATTTGTGACAAGCTTTGACTTTTTACATAGCCATATCTCATTAAAAATTAAGACTTGACACCAATTTAAGACATAAATTTAACATTATCTTTGAAACGCAGCTTGATGTTTAAAAATAGTTATTAGTGATATCTACACAGAAAGCAGAGAGTAGTTTAATTTAAACTCTTGCAGGATTATGTGCTGCACACTGTTGATATTCAAGATTCAATCACTTGGCAGAAATCTAGAACAGAAAGTACTCACATTAGGCCAAAAAGTAAAAAAACAAAAAACCACTATGCCAGGCTGGTGGGATACTTGATGCCTAGTGTCATATTCCCTTAATACTGAACATGGCGGAGGTTATTAGCTGGTTTGCTGGAAATCCAAATCCTTGGCATCTGAAATTGCATGTTGGCATTCCCATAAAATGAAAGAGCTTTAGCCAACCCATCATGGCAAATGTGGCCCTGGCAGTCTTTACCCTTCTCCCCCATTCCCTCTGCCTTGCTAAAATCTGTTAGATGACATTCCTAAAGCTAGACACGAAGGTCTAGTCCCTCCTTGGCCACTTCCTCCTCCTGAACTTGACTACCAAGGGTTGGCTAGCAAACTATTGAAAGTCTATCAGTTAAAAGCCTCCTTTGGCCACTTTAATTAAGATGCCCAATTAAAATTAAACACCTGTTGTAAGGATTCCTGGCACATCATGTGGTAAACCCAACATGGCACTGGGTGAAATAAGAATTCCTGGTATGTAGCAGACACATGGTCAAGCCAACATGGTGCCTGCAGAACATGCCCCTAGGTGTGATTACATGGATCCATGCCCACCCTTTCTCTTAAGGAAAGATGCCAAGTGGCAGTCCTTCTCTCTCTTCTCTCTCTTCTTTCTCTTTCTCCTCCCACACTTTTCTCCAAGTACTTGGTTGGACACTTGTACCTAACACAGAGTTTCCCCTTTTACCTTTATAAAGTGTCATTTTCCTATGAACATCTGTCTCCTCTCTACCCAGAGGCAGTCCAAACATCCCTTCCCTGTCTACTCTTCCTTTCTCTCTCTTAGTCTCTGCTCTTTATGCCTCAGGGCACATAGATCTCTTTTGTGCTGAGAACTTGGTCTTGGGGTGTCTTGTGTTGACTTCAAGTTCCTTTCAGTGTTCATATTCAGTGTCTATATGTGTGTGCATATCTGTGTGCGGGTGGGTGGAGGATAGAAAACTACTTTGGGGGACATTCTTCAGATACCATCTACTCTTTAAAAAAATTATCATCTTATGCATAAGAGTGTTTTGCTTGCTTGTGTATTTGTGCAACATGTACATGTGGTACCCAAGGAGTTTCAGATACCCTGAAATGGGATTTACAATTTTTATGAGCTGCCATATGGGTACTGGGAATTGAACCAAGGTCCTCAGCAAAAGCATAAATGTTCTTAATCCTTCAGCATCTCTCCACCCCAGGAGAGGTGTTTTTGTTTTGAGGCAGGATTTTATGTAGGTTCTGGTGATTGAATTTAGGTCCATATGCTTGCATTCGTAGCAGTTTCCTTTGAAATTTAATTCTAAGGCAGTGGTTCTCACCTTTCCTAGCACTGTGACCCTTTAATACAGTTCCTCTTTTTGTGGTGACCCCCCAAAAAATTATTTATATTACTACTTCAAAACTGTAATTTTTCTACTGTTACAAATTGTAATGTAAATATCTGTATTTTCTAATGTTCATAGGTAACCCATGTGACGATATCATTTAAACCAGGGGGAGTCACAACCCACAGGTTGAGAACCACCATTCTGAGAGCATGGAAAACATTGTTTTGCAGGGAAGCTCTTTAAATTCAGGAAGAAAAAAACTCAAATAGCTTTAAGAAGTCCCTGAAACTGGCCAGATTCACTATGTCACTTTCTCCCCAGACATATATAAGCAATAAAAGCTGCTGAGAGACACTCAGGTAAGCTGTGTTGCCTAAAAGAAGTAGAGACCAACTAAGCTTCCTGGAAAAGAACAACAGTTCCCTATCTGTAGCAAGTGGGTATTTGCTCAAATATCCCTGGAAATAATATATATTTGAAAAAATAGTATATCAAGCACTTACTAAGGTATTGCCCTGGTCTAAGATACAAAGTTATATGTGCATGTGCACACATGTGTGTGTACATGCAGAGGCTAAAAGTCAACATGGGGTATCCCCTGTATTATTCTTCACCTTATATTCTGAGACAGAATCTCATTGACCAAACACTTTCACTAGATTGGCTGACCAGCATGCTCCAGGGATCTACCTGTCTTGGCATCCAAGCAATTAGGTTACAGATGGGCATCACCACACTCAACTTTTATGTGAGTGCTAGGGTTCTACTTCTGGTCCTTATACTTGCATATGGCAGTCCTTTTATCAAATGAACTACCAGTTCCAAGATATGCCTTTGGATTGGATGTCTGTTAAGATCCAGGAAGTGTCATCCACCTTCCCACTAGACTACTTCAAATATTCCTGGGTTAGATGTGGATATAGTTGATACTTTGTTATAGAATGTTTAGTTAATAAAATCACTGACTTACAATAATGAATAAACCCATGACTACAGACTCATCAAAAAAAATCCTTCTTACAAAATGAATTCACCATTCTTAAACTTTTTTCAGACTTTTGAGATAGAAAAAAATCTAATTAATGAATTAAACATGCTTCTACTGGTTACTCTCTCCCTCCCTCCCTCCCTCCCCCTCTCCCTCCCTCTCTCTCCCTCCCTCCCTCCCTCTCTCTCTCTCTCTCTCTCTCTCCCTCTCTCGTGTGTGTGTGTGTGTGTGTGTGTGTGTGTGTGTGTCCATTCATTCTCTCTCTCTTGGGTCTCATGTATTCCAGGCTTCCCTTGAACACACTATGTAGCCAAGAATGACTTTGAAGATCCCTGATGCATCTATCTCACATGCCAGGATTACAGGCTTATGGCACCACACTTGGTTTTGTGAACTGCTAGTGATTGAACCTGAGGCCTAATCCAAGCCAGGCAAGTACTATCAACCAAGCCACATCCCTACCCGGATACCAACTACAGATGACCACACAACACGTGCATATTATTTAGCACTCATTTTTCCATTAATCAAATTTTATTTAAGAAAGGAAACAAAGCTCTGCTATCAAACTGTGCAATTTTTTATGCAATTATGTCTATTTACTACCTTAAAAATACCTGTCTCTATGACACAAAACTTTAATGATTCATCAAATGTATTGGTCCACATGTCTAAGAGTCTTTTAAATTCTAAAATAAGTTTTGGAGCTGAAATAAGCTAAAAATGTGCTGGCTATCTGGGCATGAGGGTACATGCTGAAAATCTCAGCACGTGGGCTTTGAAGGCAGGAGGACCTGGGATTAAAGTCATCATTGGCTACACAAAAAGTTCAAGTGCAGTCTTGGATACACGTGACTCTGTCTGGAAAATAAAAAGAAGAAAGAAATTTTAAAAGAGAGAGGGAGAAAGAGGTATTTGTCCCATGACATTAATTATCTGTGAAAGTTTTATCACTGAATGCCAAGAATTCCCCCAGGATTCCTCTGGTAGGAAAAAAGTGCCCTTCTCAAGCTGTTCTCTGACCTCTGTGTGCATAGTGTGGCATAGTGTGCTCACAGTGTACTGACCTCCATGTGCATAGTGTGGCATCAGTGTGCTCACAGTGTACTGACCTCCATGTGCACACTGTGGCATCAGTGTGCTCACAGTGTACACACACACGGAGATTTTTAGAAAGTTTTTTAAAGAGTTTTAAAAAGTCATTTCAACTAGTAATTGGAAAAATAAGAATTGTGACATTTCTTGTTCAATCAAAAGTTGATTTGAGATTTACTTAGCTAGAGGCTATGTAAATATGTGATCTCTTCTACGTGAGATAATGAAGTTATTTGAGTGACTGACAGTTCTCACACTTTATTCATGTGTCACCTGATAAGATACATGTGTGATTCTTTCCAAGGTGTTGGGGAACAAAGAAACCAACCAGCCAACCATCAAAAGAGAAAAAAAAAAATCCATAAAACTGCTGCTCTTGCTAAGCTTGGGAGGATAAAACTGCTTATAGTAGGATTTTAACGCATCGTGGAACATTAGTTTCATTTGATACTTAATGGATGAAAAGGTCCACAGCTGCTCTCCACTTACGTTTTTTTTCAGATGTGAGAGCGCATATGTTTGTGTACACATGAGGGGCAGGTAGGGATGGACATTGTTATATTATTATTATTAATTATGATGATGATGACAGTCTCTCACTGAACCTAGAGCTCACTGGTTCAGCTGGACTGGCTGCTCAGCATTGGACCCCAGAGATCCTTCTATCTCTGCCTTGACAGGTCTGGGGATACAGGTGCATGGTGCTGGGACTGCTTTTTCCACGGTGCTAGGGATCCACACTCCGCTTCTTGTACTTCTGTTAGCATAATGCCTCCAGAACTCATCTGTCAGAACCTGATTCTTTGCTGTGGCAGAAGGTTGTGGTCTACATGATCACTCCATGTTTTGTTTCTTCATTCCTCAGCTGGTAGATGTGTGGGTTGTTTCTGCTTTTTAATAACCATGGCCAATGCTGCACCTGACATCAGTATGTAATGTCTGTTTAAATTCTTGGCTTCCTTTCATTTTGGAATATACCTAGGAAGAGAATTACCAGATCATATGCATTTAGGTTTGAATATGAAAAGTCCCCCATAGGCTTTTCTCAGCTATCATCACTTGACCCCTGTCTTAAGGTTTCTATTGCTGTGATAAAACATCATGGCCACATGCAACTTGGGGAGGAAAGGGTTAATCTCATTTTACTGATTGTAGTCCCATCCAAGGAAGTCTGGGCAGAAACCTGGATCCAGAAACTGATGCATAGGCCATGGAGGGGCGTTACTTACTAGCATGCTCTGCCAGCTTTCTTATAGAACCTAGGACCACCTGCCCCTGGATAACACCACCCACAATGGGATGGGCCTCTCATGCCAAGTAAGAAAACACCGCACAGATTTATCTACAGGCCAGTCTTATGGATTCATTTTCTGTATTGTAGTTTACCCTTCTTGGGTAACTCAAGCTTGTATAAAATTGACAAACAAACAAACAAAACCAATCATAACAGTCCCCAGCTCTTTGGGAAGGCTATGGAACCTTTGAAAGGCGGAGCCTTGCAGCGGAAGTCATTTGAGGGAGCATTGAGAGGGGCGCTTTTGAGGTTTTGTAACCTGACCCCACTTTAAAGTCTCCCTCTGCTTCCCTAAATGTGACTGGTCTGTTTCACGCTCGGGTTTCCAGCTCTCCCACCACCAGAGGACTGGGTCCTCTGAAACTCTAAGCCAATGGTGTGTTTTTGTCAGGCTACTTTATCACAATAACAACAACAACAACAAAAAGACAGGACATCAGTTCTTTGTTTAGCTTTTTGAAAAGCCATGAATTTGATTCACATAGTTCCATAAACAGAATCATAATTCTTGATAACAATAATAACAGTTCCTAGATACAAATAAATGTAAATGCACCAAGAAGTGAATAATTGCTTTAGCAGCTGGCTATGTGAAGAGAAGAAATGCAGAGGAAAGCAGAGTCTCAGCATAAGAAGACACTAACTTTATCTGCAGTGTTCCTTTTTGCTCTTTGAAAGTAGGGTTCCATGCTCACACACACCTTACTTTCAATATATATGCAAATATAGATAGATATACATGCATATAATTTCATTTTAAAATAAAGTTGGAAAATGATAAGGATAAGTGCTTGTTAATTTGAAGTAGAGGGAATATGCTATTACTCTTTGTATATTTATTTTTTAATTCTAGAAAGCATTTTGGTTGGTGGAATAGCTCAGAGGCTGTACCATCCTTACCTTGCATGGTCAAGGGCTTGGTTTGTGTTTGTTGGTAAGGACAAAACATTTTGTCCATATATCAAAATAAATGAAGGATAATATCAGGTAGGAAAAAATGATGGAGCCAACAGACGTCAATGTAAACCAGGGGCCAGAGCAGACGTCAGCTAGCTGAGGGCTTGGACATGAGAAATGAGAGGCGGAGGGGGTGAGAACCGTAAGCTCTTTAACGTTCATTGCATCACAGTCCCGAAAAAGTCCTCTGTGTCCTCTCTACTCCCATTCTCTCTCTTTTTTAATTCTACCTCAGTTTTTTTTTTTTTTTTTTTTTTTGTGATACGAAGATATTTCTGCTTTGAAGGCCACTGTTTTTATGAAAAGATATGGAGAAAGAAGACTAAGATTCTTTAAAGCAGTAAGGACAGAGCAATAAGAGTGCAGGCTGGGGACAGCTGAGGATGGCCAGGGACGGCCGGGGACGATGGGCAGGACGTGAAGGAAGCAGAGAAGAAGCAGGACTGGAGGCAACTCCTACCAAAGACAGCACTTCAAAAGGCCCTTTGCAGCTGAACATTCTTCTGTCCACGAGTTGGATTCTTCCCCCAGCATCCCACCCCACAGGGCAGCCTCACCATGTCAGCGTTGAGTGACATGGTGATATGAAGACACATATGTGGAGGGCCTGTAAAGAAGAGTATGAAGATTCTGCAAGAAAAGTGAGGTGTGGAAGGAAAAGCTAATTTAATTAATCACCACCTCTGTGAAGTAGACCACCCATTGGCTGTCAGATGACTGGCTGGTGAGACTGCCTGACTAGCATCTCCCAGACACTGACTCTGAGAAAGAGCTCAGGCATCCAGAATCCTCAGTAACACTGACTTTTTAGTTTTTATTTGTCTTACTTTCATCCTGGAAAACAAAACAAAACAAAACACCTGAGCTTTAGATACTAAATTGTGGAATATGATTAATGTCTCATTTTCCCCCAATATTTTTTTAAGAATAAAATCTCACTACATAGACCAGGGTGGCTACCAATTCACAGAGATTTGCCTGCCTCTGCCTCCCCATGCTGGGATCATAGGCATGCACCAGCACACCCTGCTCCTTCTAATATGTAAGTTGTTAGCCTCGAAGGTACTGAACAAAAAAATAAGAGCTGAGAACAGAATTAGGTACTCACAAAGGTACTCACTTCCACAGAGGAGTTACAGTCTGAAAAAGATTGTCCAATTACAATGTGCGGGCCTGAGTTCCACCCCACACACTAGCACCAGAGGCATCTCCCTGAAGCAGAGAGTAAGACACCTCATTTTTCTGTTCTGAAATTTGTTTCTGTATTTGTTTTGCTTTGAGTTTTTTGTTTTTTGTTTTTTTGTTTTGTTTTGTTTTGTTTTGAGATATGGTTTCCCTAGCTATCCTGGAACTCACTCTGTAACCAGGTTAGCCTTGAACTTACAGAGATTCACCTGCCTCTGCTTCCTGAGCACTGGCATTAAAGGCTTGTACCTCCACTGCCTGGCCTGAAATTTTTTAATTACCAAACATCCAACCCCACCCTCCCACCACCCTGAAGAAGAGCTTCAAAGAAATTTTTCAAGGAATTGGAACCCTGTAAAACTAAGCTCTACAAACCTTTGCCTGTACCGTAGAGCCTGGATGTTGAAACAAAAGCACATGATAATCTGCTACTCAACTGCTTGTTTGCCCAACAAGAGCAGGCAAACAACTTAAATGTGTTTGCTTATTGGTCTAATGGCATGGCAGCCTTCTTGGGTTTGCTGAGATTAGCTAAAATCACACTATGTAAGTCTTTGGTAGAATGACATTTGGCTCTTAGTAAACATGATTGCTATTGTCCGAGGACTTGGGACTTACTTTTCTAGCCTTGTAAAGCAGGGGCCAAAGACTAGGAAACCTTTTGTCATAGTAAGCTATAAGCCAGGCATAATGCCACACATATGCAACCTCAGAATTAAGGGGGCAAAGCAAGAGGGATTAGGAGTTCAAGACCCGCACCTGGGCAATATGAGACTCTGTCTTAGCAAAGGGAGAAAGGAAGTGAGGAATTTTGAGCCTGGCATGATGGACATGCTTATGATCTCAGGGCAGGAAATTACATTACAAGACCCTGCCTCAAAAATAGCAAAATAGTTTTGAAATGGGCAAGGCAGATTGGAGTTTTTTTCCTTGGTACTACCTCCAGAGACTCGAAACATTTTTGTTTTGATCTGTAAAAATTCTCTCATTCCCCAGTGTCCTCATCCACTTGTCTCAGAACAACAGAAGAAAAAATTCTTTTCAATAAACCTTTCTTTTTCTTTCTTCTTCTTCTTCTTTTGTTGTTGTTGTTGCTGCTGCTGTTTTTCAGACAGTGTTTCTCTTCGTAGTCCTGGCTGTCCTGGAACTCCCTCTAGAGATTAGACTGGCCTTGAACACAAGAGATCTACCTGCCTCTGCCTCCTGAGTCCTGAGATGACCCCCACTCAATAAACCTTTCTTAACAATGTTCTTCCTCCTTAGGGTTCTATAATCTCAATAATCTCTACTTAAAATCCCCTACTCTCTCTCTCTCTCTCTCTCTCTCTCTCTCTCTCCCTCCCTCCCTCTCTCTCTCTCTTCCTCCCTCATTCCTTCCCTCCTTCAGTTTTGGCTGTTTTGTTTCTTTTTTTGAGACATGGTTGTTCAAAATGTGTTGCTATGTGGTCCAGGCTGGTCTTGGCTCTGAGAACTTCCCTCTTCATCTTCCAGTCTAAATCTTCAGCACCAACTCTGAGCTATAGATCAGTTATTTCTGTACCACTATGTCTGTGTTGCCAATTTATATCTGCTCAAGGGCGGGATCTTCATTTCATCAGTCCTTCTGAGCATCCACAGTGATCGATAAAAGAAAAGGATGCTACCAGTTTATCTAATGAAAACTTGCCCAGTGTGTGATAGTTTATCAATTGTTTTCGAGCTCCAAAAGCATGTTGACTAGGCACAGAAACTTGATTCCTGTCTGAAGGCCGCAGAAATCTTTGTTCAGTGGCTCACAAAAGTAATCTCTATCCTTTACTGCCCTCCTGTGTGTGATGCAGATATTACTCTAAGAATGCCTGAAACAACATGTGTCAGAACTGCACTTTGGATTCTGGGGTGCACTTTTCTTTCAGATACTTGAGTGGAAAATTTCAGCACAAAACTATTTTCACCATGGTGAGTGTTATCACTTTTGTTGATAAATATATATATGGTTTTAATTTGGTACATGAGGTAACTTGTATGCTCCCATACTCCTTGGTATAAATAAGCCACTAAGGTTTAACATTTTTACCTTTAAAGTCTGAGACAATGACTGATAATTTGAGTCAGTTGTAAAGGTGTATTCCTTCAGTCCTGTACCTGGGAGGCAGAGGCAGGCAGGATGTCTGTGAGTTCCAAGCCAGCCTGCTCTGCAAAGTGACTTCTACCAGGGCTACACAGTGAGATCCTGTCTAAACACACACACACACACACACACACACACACACACACACACCACCAACAACAAATAAAAACACTAAATTATTCTAATATTTTTTGTGTTAAATCTACTTGAGGGCAATTATGTAGTTGATATTAGACTTTTTTTTTTTCCTAGAAGACCTTGTTGGGATACAGACTTAGTTAATAATGATAATCCAGGCTTAGCTAATATTCTCCTTAGCCTTCTGTTTTGGTGATAAACACCATGACCAAAAGCAGCATGGGAAGGGAAGGGTGTATTTCACCAGACAGCTTAGAGTCTACCATGGAGGAAAGCCGACGATAGAGCTCGAGGCAGGAACCTGGAGGGAGGAAGTAGAAAGGAAGCCATGGTAATGCTGCTGACTGGCTTTGTCCAAAGGCTTGGACTTGGCTCCCTTTATCTTTGAAAAAATACATATATATTAAAATGTTATTTATTTATTATGTGTGTTGGGTTTTGCCTTTGTTCATGTTTATATATACCAGTGTATGTCAGGTGCCCATGGCAGCCAGAGCCTCTGAACTGGAGTTACACGAGGTTGTAAGATATCATATACATGCTGGGAATCAAACCCAGGTCCTCCAGAAGGGTAGCTAGTGCCATTAATCACTGAACCATCTCTCCAATCCATAGCAACCTTTCTTATATCTCCCAGGACCACCTGCCCAGGATGTTACCACCCACAATGGGTGAGTTCTTCTCTATCAATCATTAGCCAAGAAAATTCCCCACAGACTTGCCTACAGGCGAGTCTGATGGAGGCATTTTTTCAGTCAAGGTTCCTTTTTCCTAGATAACACTAGTTTGTGTCGAGCTGACAAAAACCTAACCAGCACAGCTAATAATAACCATCATCCAGATTAGCTAAAATAATAATAGTAATAATAATACATGTTCAGATAATTAATAATAATATCCAGGCCTAGCTAATAAGATATAACTCTGGACAAATTAATTTGTCCTGGTCTTTCCATGTGTTAAATAAAAATTGTATGAGCTGAATTGGGAAGACTTGAGTCAGCTAGGCCCTTTGTGATGGGAAGGTGTGTTCCATGGTTTGTTCCTTTTCTTTTTTGTTAAAGGTTTATTTATTTATTATGTATACAGTGGTCAGCTAGAAGTGTGCCTGCCAGAAGAGGGCACCAGATCTCATTATAGGTGGTTTTGAGCCACCACGTGGTTGCTGGACATTGAACTCTCAGAAAGAGCAGCCAGTGCCCTTAACCACTGAGCCACCTCTCCAGCCCCACAGCCCATTTCTTCAATGTGACCCGCCTTGGTGACAGTGTAAAGCTTGGAGCACACGAAGCACAATCAATAGACCATCTGTTATAATCTTATTATTATAAGTCTTATCTTTTCATGTTGAGCATGAAGCATTTACTGAACATCTTGTGATATACCAGATACTGGTCTAGATGCTTGAAATAAACCAGTTAATAAAACAGACTTTGTCAATAAAATCTTTTACTTCATGTCATTTTTTGCAATACAAACCCTGATAGCTTACTAAAGTCTTTTTCTGAAGTAATAAATTTTTCCTCAAATTTTGACGTTCTGATATATATATTCCTTAGTGTAGCACAGTGGTTCTCAGTCTTCCTAATGCTGTGACCTTTAATACAGTTTCCCATGTTGAAGTGACCGCCAACCATAAAATTATTATTGTTGCTGCTTTATAACTGTAATTTTGCTATTGTTATGAATGGTAACAAAAATATCTGTGTTTTCTGATTGTCTTAAGACAACTTGTGAAAGGTACATTTGACCCCCAGGTTGAGAACCACTGGTCTGCACATAAGGCTACTCTGCTCTGTAGATCTGGGCCTTTCTTTCTCTCTAGTACCAGCTGTCATCTGTCTGTCTGTCTGTCACCGCAGCCTCCAACAGGCGTTCACTTGAACAACAATCTGTATTCCTGGATCAAGTTTTATGAGATGGTGGTTCACAGTTTAACTTTTCCTCTCTGAGGTAAGTGGGGGTGTGGTGATGCATTGGTGTTGGCATCAACACTCGAGATCTCCTCTCTTTCACGAGTAAATGAAGTAAAATGCTGGACATTCCCCTCCCATCTCCAGTGTGCATGAATCCACATACCTGTATCACCTATGCGCATACATCACACAAATAATGAAACACAGCATGATATTTTTTTATGAAAACTAAACTTTAAAACAGTTCATCAAGAATGATTTTTAAAAATCATTTTTATTTTATGTGCGTTGGGGTTTCCCCTGCATGTATGTCTGTGTGAGGGTGCCAGATGTTGGAGTTACAGTCATGTGGGTGCTGGGAATTGAACTCGGATCTTCTGGAGGAACAGTCAGTGGTTGCCTAAGTGCAGCAGACACAGGGACCCTCTGAGGTAGCAATTTAGTCACTTTCCCAAAGTGATGGCTCATTTTACTCATTTTTAAAAAATGTCTGTCAAATACCCAAGTAACTATTATTTAATCTACTATCTGTCACTCAGGAAAATCAGTAAAATTGCTGTAAAAGGCATTTCGGAGAATCTGTAAAATTGAATTCTTCTCATAATAAAAACTTGAGTTTATTAACTTTTTTCACAGTTAATATTTACACAGATTATACAAACATAACAACAGTAGAAGTGATTGGTGTGAATCAGGACAACAGTATCAAATGTCACTAGTAATAAGTATATTCTGTTTCATCTATCAGTAGATGAATCAGTACTATTTCATTTACAACAGTGTCTGTGCTGAAAGGCAGTCAATTGGACGTTTCTGGTGGGGCAGCATGCAAGAGACTGAGACAAGAAGATAATGAATTGGCACTGAGGCCATCCTAGGCTACTTACAGTACTGAGGGGAGGGGAAGCCCTTGATAAAGCAGTCAGATCACTAACTTTATGACATTTTTGCCTTTGATGAAACTGGTAGGATGGACAAAGCATCCTTGCTGTCTTCAGAGTATGCTGCCTTTGTCAAGGGAAACACTTGTGCTTATCCGAGCTGAGAGCAGAACGCCCGCATTTTCCCATGAAGAAAGCATCTCTAGTTTTATTGTTGGTTTCATTATGTTTACGGTGCTGGGGAGCAAACCTGGGGCCTCCAGCACACCAGATAATCACAATGCTACAGAACCACTTGCCTAGTCCTACAGTGTAACTTTCAGACTTGGGCATTTGGTAGATTTGTTCTTGAAAGTCAATCAAATGGGTCTGGTACTTCAAAGAAAATTACATACTTACTATGAGTGACATTTCAAACCTTTGAAGCAATTGGACCTGCCTGGAGTAGATGCTGAACTAATCCACCTTGGGACCTCTTGCCCTTTCTGGGGAGGGGATGGGGGATGGGGAGAAGAGAGACTGATCGGGAGGGGTCAGGACGGGGAAAGGAGTTTGAACAAGGGGATACATGGATACAAAATGAGACTTAATTCTATAAAAAGAAAAATACAGCATCAAGAGATTTGCAGTTTCTCATACTATAATATGTTCCTGATGAGTCAGGGGTGATTACCAATGAATGTGACCTTTTTGTGCATATATAAATGTGTCATCATTGGAAGTCTATGAACTCAGTGAATTAATACTAATCAACTAATTGATCATAAATAGTCTAAAATCTGGGTACAAAGGGGTAAAGTTCATGATTCAAAATAGGTGAATTAATTTTAATGGACCAAGAACATTTGACTCATTGACTTAATTTTATATTCCATATTATAATTTACAATTTAAAGCTATGAATGCTAGGTTGTCCTAAAGCATCAGTAAAGAATATGAATAACTATTTGAAAAGGTTAAACATTCCTTCTGTAATACCTATCATTAAAAAATAAATTTTGGGGGAGTGTGAGATGGTTCAGTGGGTAAAAGTGTTACCAAGAATCAGTAAAGAATATGAATAACTATTTGAAAAGGTTAAATATTCCTTCTGTAATACCTATTATTAAAAAATAAATTTTGGGGGAGTGTGAGAGTTACCAAGAACTCTGGTGATCTGGGTTCCAGCTCTGGGATATAGATGGTAGAAGAACACAACTGACCTCTACACAGAAGCCAGCACACACACACACACACAAAGTAAATGTATATTTTTAACATAAGGCATTTTGGAGGTTGAAGCTATAGCTCAGTGGTTAGAGCATTTGCCCAACACATCCAAGGTCCTGAGTTCTAACCCCAGGTCTACATAACAAAAATGTAAAGTATGGATCTTTAAAAGCAGTTCAATTGAAACTCTATACACCAGCAGTCTAAATGTAGAAGCCAATTTGAGAATCCAGCTGACTTCATTATGGCAAGATACTGAAGTTGTATGCAAAAATGTATTTTTAAAACCCATTCTCACACTTGGGAGGCAGAAGCAGAAGGATCTCTGAGTCCAAGGCTTACCTGGTCTACAGAGTGAGTTCCAGGGCTACAAAGAAAAGCCTTGTCTCAAAAAAAAAACCACTGACTGTTCCTCCAGAAGACCCGAGTTCAATTCCCAGCACCCACATGACAGCTAACAACTGACTGTAACTCCAACATCTGACACCCTCACACAGACATACATGCAGGGGAAACCCCAACGCACATAAAATAAAAATGATTTTTAAAAATCATTCTTGATGAACTGTTTTAAAGTTTAGTTTTCATAAAGAATATATCATGCAGTGTTTCATTATTTGTGTGATGTATGCACATATGTGATACAGGTATGTGGACTCATGCACACTGGAGATGGGAGGGGAATGTCCAGCATTTTATAATAATAACTCCATTATTAAATAATAACTCCATTATTCTCATTTTTTTTTTACTTATTTATTCTTGCTTGCTTGCTTTCATTCATTCATTCATTCAGAGATAGAGCTTCACTGTGTAGCCCTGGCTGTCCTGGAACTCACTCTGCAGTCCAGGCTGGCCTTGAATTTACAGAAATCTGCCTGCCTCTGCATCCCAAGTGCTGGGATTAAAGGCATGTGCTACCACCACCTGCTGTTTGTTTTACTTTTTATGTTTGAGATTATATCACATTATTTCTCCCTTCCTTTTCCTTCCTCCAAACTCTTATATACTCCTGCTTGCTCTTTTAAATTCATGGCCACTTTCCCGTTAATTGTCGTTATATACATACATACATACATACATACATACATACGTGAGTGTGTGTGTGTCTTAAATTCTGCATAGTCTGTAATGTTAGCACTATGCATGTTTTCAGAGCTGACTATTGGAATTAGATAACCAACTGGTGTGCTGTTCCCTGAGGAAGACTTCTCTCTCTCAGCATTCCTTAAGTGCCTGTTCTCTGTGTAGGGTGAGGCCTGGTGAGCTCTTTCTCTGTCCATTTTAGCATTTTTATTGTCCTTACTCAGTGCATCTTTAGGCTGCCATGTTGCTGAGACTCTATGGGTGAATCTTCTTACATTCCTAGACACTCACAGCACACTCCCTTATCCTCTGGGACTTATAATATCTTCCCCACCCCGCTTCAGAAATGTTCCCTGAGCCTTGGAACCTTTAGAAGGGTGTGTGGGTTGGGATTAGCCTCCACAACTCTGCATTTTGCTTCTGTAATGCCTTCTATCTGTTGCAAAGAGAAGTTTCTTCCTCTTTGCTTTCTTGCTTTAAGATTTTATATTAGTGAATGTTTTCCTGCATGTACAGCATTGAGTCTGCTGGGCACAGATGCCAGAAATGGTTAGTGAATCCACTGGGACTGGAATTACTGATTTAAGCAGCCATGTAGGTGCTGAGAATCAAACCAGGATCCTCTGAAGGACTGATCATTTCCCTTACCATGTGGTCCTCTCTCCACCCTACCCTCCTTATTTTCTTGAGACAGGGTCTCTGTGTGAACCTGGAGCTAAGCAAGCCCCTGCTCCTTTGTCTCAACTCTCCAGTGCTGGGGTTATTTGCCCATCAAGCTATACCTGAGTTTTCACACTGGTGGTGGAAATTTGAGCTCAGGTCTCCATGATTGCACAGCAAGAACTCTTAGCTCCTCCAGAGCTCTCTCTTCTGAAATCCATTACTGTTATGTTTTTGTTTGTTTGAAACAGAATCAATCTAAATAGCTCTGTCTGTCCAGAATTCACTGATGACCATGCTGGCCTTGATCTCAAGAATGAGCTTAGCTCTACCTCTCTATTGCTGAGACTAAAGCATGCCCACCATGCCCAACTACTGTTATTTTTTAAATAATTTAAAATGTTTAGTTTTCTCTTCTGTTAAATGCCAACCGCTATAACACATACAAACTTCCCATGTCTTCAGTAATTTTTACAAGTGTAATGGAATCCCAAGAATATGATGGGGGGGGCAGCGAGACAGATTTCTCCGTGTACCCCTGGAAGTCCCGAAACTCAATTTGTAGACCACACTGGCCTTAAACTCGAGATCCCCCAGCTTCTACCACCAGAGTGCTGGGATTAAAGGCATGTACCAGCGCACCCAGTGACACTTAGGCTTTATTGTTGTAATCTTGAACTCGAGAGATATCCCAGCCTCTGCCTCCCAGACGCTGGGATTAGAGGTGTGTACCACCACTCCCAGTGACTCATATTGCCTTTTGGTTGTTCCTTCAGGAAGTCAAACATACTGCTGCACTTGGGTCCACTGCACTGACAGGCCCCTATTAGATGGTAAACAATCTTCCGTGTTCTGCACCGCTGTTTCTTTTGATTCCTTTTCCCAAATATTATCATCGCAAAAACTTAGCATCATAAGCTTTATATTTAAAATTGTCAATTCTTCAAACTGCCCCAATCTCCCTACGTCTACTAACCCCTACATCTACTACCTCTCTCTCTCCAAACTAGCAGAATTTATGCCCCCAAACCTTGGGGAAATGCTCTGTTAGTTGGGGGTAAAATTGCTTGAAATTTCTAAATACAGATAAACTAACTCCCAAGAAAAAGGAGATACAATATAAAATGAAGCAACGTCAATGACAGCACACTTTAGAAATGAGTGGGAAAAGGATGCAATAAACACCTTGCTTGAAGATTCCTTTGAGACCCGACACACTGGAAAAAAAAATCGACAAGGGAATGTCCTAAAAACTTTGATCCACAGAAACCACCCCAAGTCCCACCCGCGGAACACAGCAATCCACACCAAAAAAATAGGATAAATCCTGAACTTTATAGAAATGATCAAAACAACAATCAACTACTAAAAAATAGGCTCGGAATGCGTCAACGGTCCCATGCCATCTTCTCCCTCGCAGGCAGATTCTAGGATCGCTCCTCCCGCACAGTTTTAGAGGGTCCCGACAGTCTCTCGGTAACTTGTTCGGGATCGTTCACAGGTAAGCAGGTCAGGCAAGACAGAGTCAACAATCAGGAGCCTCGGTCCGCTGCTGGCAGACGGGGAAGACTGGGTAGCGCTCGCCTTAGTTCTCCTCGGGCTTGTCGGCCGGCGGCCCGCTGGGCTGCAGCATCTTCTCCATCAGGTTGAAGCGCACGCGCGCCTTGCTCTCATTCTCGGCAATGGCGAAGTAGTTGAGGAGGTCGAAGTGACCCATGTAGGAGCAATAGGAGTCCCGGTGTTGGTTCACAAGCCATTCCCACTTGGTGGTGTCGGCGTGGCCGGTGCCGATGTACTTGGACTGCAGATGCTCCAGCTGGCTGTGGATGGTGTACCGGTCCGTCATCTCGCCGCTTTGCTCTAGGCTTCGAGATCAGGCCGCAGACCAGAAGCTTCTGCTCCCAACGTTCAAATGAGGGAAACGCCGCCGCCACTGCAGCCACACGGAATCTCTTTACCGGTACCGGCGCAGGAGGAAGACGCCACAGTGACGCATGCGTAGATGCTCTTCTCCTAGGCGGAAGCGGAAGAAAATTCTTTTGCGGCATTGGAGTTGCCTAGGAAACACTGGGCCGTCCCTTCACGGAGCCCGCCCACATGGAGAGCGTTGCATGATGGTCTGTTTGGTGGCTCTTGGGTGATCACTTTTTTTTTTTAACCCGAGCGTTGCATTCTGGGACTTGTAGTCCAAATATGTCTAGGGATTCTTTTTTTTTTTTTCCTCCTAATTATTTATCTGGCTAATGTAGGTGTTCAACGGGTTGCATGCATCTTCTCATTGAACCAAGCTGTAAATAAGGGAAAATCCAAGTGGGTTACGACAAGTGACCGGGAAAAACTAACTCTGGTCCTCCCTTGGCCCCAGCTTTGCCTCTTAGGATCTGCATACTAGCTAGGGAAAATTCTTTCAACCCTAAGTGCTTGGTGGGTGAGTGTCAAAACCAATAGTCTCACGTGGTGGCTTTCACATCAAGCTCCAGGCCCCATCTCCTCAGCCCACCTAGGCGCCTAGGCGCAGCCCTCTACGCAAATAGGCTCCCTTAAAGGCGGCTCACAAGCATTTCCTTGACCTCAGCTATGTTTTCAAGACAAGGAACACCTCCTTCCCTTACACCTTGTGTTTTTCTGCCCAGTTATCTCCTTATGTTCAACTTTGGGGTCTTGCACCTCCTCACAAGGGTATAAACTATTTGAGAAAAGGATAATATACTTATTTTATGGTTTCCTTTAAGGATCTAAAGCTTGATAGAGATTGTAGTCTCAAAAAAAAAATCTGATGAATAGGCAAAGAGCAATCTCAGCCAAAGAGAAGGGACAATGGGAGACAATTTGAAAATACAGTAGTTTGGGGATTTTTTTTTTTTTTTTTTTTTTTTTGTGAGGCTGGCCCCACCTCACAGAGAGCCTGCTCTCTTTGCCTCCTGAATGTTGGAATTAGAGGCATGTGCTACCACATCCAGTATTTATTCTTCTGTTTAAACATAATAATAAGCATTTTGTCGGGTGATAGAGACTCATACCTTTAATCCCAGTGCTCAGGAGGCAGAAGCAAGCAGATGATCTCTGAGTTCGAGGCCCGCCCGGCCTGATTGACAGAGCTAGTTCCAAGACAGTCAGGGATACACAGAAATCCTGTCTTGGGGTGGGTGGGGGAAACACCAAAAACTCAAACAACAGCATAATAAGCATCCGTAATGCATAGAGACTATACTGCATACTGTTACCTCAAAAGCGATAGAATAGAATTCATAAAAAGAGCCAGTGGATCATTCCTCACATTGTACAGCAAAAACCAATACTCTATACTGACGCAAATAAATCAGAAAAAGCAGGATATAAATCAGAAGACAAGTTCAAAGCTCTTAGAATTCTGTGCAAGAGTCAGAATTGGATGCTGTTTTTTTTTTTTAATAGTCCATTACTTTTATTATTTATTTATTTATTTATTTATTTATTTATTATGTATACAGTATACAGAGGAGGATACCAGATGTCATTATAGATGGTTGTGAGCCACCATGTGGTTGCTGGGAATTGAACTCAGGACCTCCGGAAGCACAGTCAGTGCTCTTAACCTCAGAGCCATCTCTCCAGCCCCCAGGAGGTGCTATTTTTATGGTACTAATAAACTTTACAGAGTCCCTCAACATAGTTACTGACTCTCAATATGCAGAAAGAGTTGTTTTACATATTGAAACTGCTAGTTTTATTCCTGATAACACAGAATTAACATTGCTATTTATACAATTACAGGAAATTATCAGAAATAGAGAACATTATATATATGATATATTTGTATATATATATACATATATATGTATATATATACGATCTGCCATATAAGTCTAGGTCTGCAAGATTCTGAGCACAAGGTAATGATGAGACTGGTTATTAATAGGAAATGTACTAGAGGCTTCAGAATTTTATATGTTAATAGCAAAGGATTTAAAAAGGACTTTTCTATCACTTGGCAACAAGCCAAGGAAATTGAAAAGAAATGTGCTACTAGCTCCTTCTATAACCAGACTCCATTACCTTCAGTAAATAATCCTGAAGGTGTGCAAAGAAACAAAGTTCTCACAGACTTTGGGGAGGGGGAGTTGAGACAGGGTTTATCTGTGTATCAATGACTGTCCTGGAACTCACTCCATACACCAGGCTGGCCTTGAACTCAGAGATTCGCCTGCCTCTTCCTCCCAAGTGCTGGGATTAAAGGTGTTCTCCATTACAACCCAGGCTGTTGTATTTCTGCTGCTGTCCATTGTGTATTCAAAAATCTTTTGCTCATTACTTTTATTATTTTTTATTTTATGTGCATTGGTGTTTTGCCTTGGATGTCGGGTTCCCTGGAACAATGCTTACAGACAGTTGTGAGCTGCCATGTGGGAGCTGAGAATTGAACCCTGGTCCTCTGGAAGAGCAGCCAATGCTGTTTATCACTGAGACATCTTTATAGCCCTCCCCCTATTTTTTTTATAAGAAGGGAAGAAATTTTTTCTTTTTCTACTTTTTTAGGAGCTCTTTATATATTAGGGTTTCAAGCTCACGGGTTAAATGCAACAAAGTGTCTTTTTACTGGTCTGTGACCTTTCCCCCACTTTATGGAAGTTTTTGTTTTAAACAGGCTTGAGATAGTGAAAGTGAAAATTTATCAGTCTTCCTTTGTGGCTTGCATGTTTTGCATTTAGCTTTCTGAAAGAAAGAAAGAGAGAGAGAGAGAGAGAGAGAGAGAGAGAGAGAGAGAGAGAGAGAGAGAGAGAGAGAGGAAGGAAGGAAGGAAGGAAGAAAGGAAGAAAAAAGAGAGAAAGGAAGGAGAAAACCAAAATACTTCTCTGGCATGGCTGTCTTAAAAAGAACTTACTTTAAAGGTTTTGGCTTTTTGTATTTAGGACTTGAATTCAGCTCCCTTTTTTGTAATTTTGTTTTGCATTATCATAGAAATCTAATTTCCAATATTCTCTCAAATGGCTACTTTTCCCCCGGTGTGACTGATTGTTCATTAAAAAGTTTGTCCTTCCCACACCTGTTTTTAGTGCTTCTGTGGTCTGTTCACAGTCTGTTCTGGAACATTCGATTCCATTTCTCTTTGTCGATAACTTCACCAGAAACTCTGTATCATTCCTGTACTGAAGTCTTGCTACCTAATCGGGTGAAAGCCTGTATAGTTTTCTTTTTTTCATAAAAGCCCTAACTACCCTTGGAATTTTACTCTTCCTCTTAATTTAGAATTTTCAATAGGTTTTTCGTTTTTTGTTTTTTGTCATGTGACACAAATCTGAGCGGAGGGAGCCTCAATTGAGAAAATGCCCTCATAGGATTGGGCTGCAGGCAAACAAACCTGTGGGGTATTTTCTTAATTAGTGACGATAGGGAAGGGCACAGCCTATTGTGGGTGGGGACACGTGGGGCTGATAGTCCTGAACTGTGTAAGAAAGCAGGCTGAGCAAGCCTTGAGGAGCAAGCCAGTAAGCAGCACCCCTCTATGGCCTCTGCATCAGCTCCTGCCTCCTGGTTCCTGCTCGACCTACCTTAGATGAAGTGTGATATGGAAGAGTAAGTGAAATAAACTATTTCCTCCCCAAGTCGCCTATAGTCGCGGTGGTCTGTCACAGCAATAGTAACTCCAACTAGGACAAATAGAATCCTCATGAAAATTCTGTTAGTAAGAAATGAAACAAAATTAGTGCAATTCCAGTGTCAGTAAGAATGACTCAGCCATAGACAAATGGATCTCTATGAGTTCGAGGCCAGCTCAGTCTACAGTGAGTTCCAGGGCAGCCAGGCGATACAGAGAATCCCTGTTTTGAAAGACCAAAAACAACAACAACAAAAACACAAATAGATAAATAAACAAGAGTAAAAATAAAAAGAATGACTTAAGAATGTGAGAAAAATCCTCAATTCAGAAGCCCCTGGGTAGAAGCCGCATTCATATGCGCCCATTAGTGATGGCTCGGTGGTCAAAAGCACTGGCTCTTCTTCTGGAGGACCTGGGTTCAATTCCCAGCACCCACATGGCAGCTCAAAACTGTCTGTAATTCCAATTTCAGGGGAACCAACACCTTCACACAGACACATGCATAAACAGCAATGCACATAAAATAAAAAGAAATTAAAAAAAAAGAGTCAAGGTATTCCTCGCTAGCACTGCCATAGCAACAGCAAGGGGACTAAACAACAGGAACTGGTTTCCTCACAGTCTAGAGAAGGGAGTTCAATAGCAAGATGCTGGTGGAGTAGGTCATGTCCCAAGGCCCCTCCGAGTTTGTACATGGCATCTTCTCTCTGAATTTTGACATTTCTTCCATGCCTATCTGTGTCCTAAAGTCTTTCTATAAGACACCAGCCACACTGGATTAGGGCTCACTCCCATGGTCTCATCTTATTTTAGCAACTTTTCTATTGCTCTGCTAAGACAGAGTTTATTGGGGGCTCACAGTTTCAGGGGGTTAGAGTGCAGGACCATCATGGCAGAGAACATAACAGCAGACAGACTGACAAACAGGAGGCAAGCAGGCACTCCTCTGGAGCGGTAGTTGAGAGCTCACATCTTGAGACACAACTGTGGATTAGAGAGAGAGAGAGAGAGAGAGAGAGAGAGAGAGAGAGAGAGAGAGAGAGTCTTTTGAAGCCTTAAAGCAAACCACCAACAAGGCCCCACCTCCTAATCCATCTCAAACAGTTCCACCAATAAGAAACTAAATATGTAAATACATACATGGTGGTTGGTTTTATTCACTCCACCACAGGTACCTTTTCAAAGATCCCATCTCCACACCACAGTCACATGGGGAGGTACTGGAAGTTAGGTCTTCCTAGGTTCCATATGTGAGTTTTAGAGAAACGAGGTTCAACCATAACACTTACATATAGTGATATGGAGTAAAAAGACACTTTATTGTTGTTGGTTTGGTTTTGTTTTGCTTTGCATTGTTAGCTTAAAGCAGGTTTATTAGGCAAATGTTGTATCACTGAGAGTACATAAGCCCCACATATTTATAGAGTTAATTAATTCTATTTATGAAACAATTTAAGTACTTGAAAAGAATTTTTGTTGATAAATCATATTATTGCAATGCCTATAAAAACGAAGAATATATGTATATTAATAAACTTAAAATGCTTAAACATTAAAATTTGTAATAAAACTCCAATTTTTAAAAATCCTCTCAGAAATGATTTGTGAAATGTGTCAGACTTAGAACAGAATTTTCAGGTGAACTTAAAAGTTTGAAGAAAGAAATGCAATTTTTTATTTATAATTTGAATAAGTGAAACATAAACTTTTGGAATCTAAATGAATTTCTGAATACTTTCTATATTTTTCCCAAATGACTTTTAGGTTCTGTTTTCCTGGGACAATTTCTGACTCTATAGGCCAGCCTGGCCTGGAATTTGAGGTAATTCTCCTGTTTCAGTCTTTGGAATCCTGGCATTACAGGTATGAGCCACCAATCCATCCCAAAAGGCATTTAAAGACAACCAAAACCCTCACATTTAACTATATCAGCTTTCAGATATAGGAAACCATTTAAGCATAACTTAAATGGAAATTATATTAAGTTTATATACTAAATGGGAGAAATTGTACCTGTATTGTATTGTATTGAATTTTCTTGCTAAGGCACATGGAATACATTTCCATTTATTTGTGTGTCTTTAAAAGCCTTAAATAAAGCTGTATGTTCTCTTCAGTCCCTTCCCATCCTGTCCTAGGTTTATTTGGGGTGGAGGGAGAATGTCATGTATATTTAAAGATGCTCCCTAAGAACCCTTGGGACCTGGGGAGGAGTATCACTCTTCTATACTTATTACTAATAAGAAATTTTGGTCTAGAGCTGGTGACCTTAGCATGTATGGGTGTTTTACCTGCATGTATATCTGTGCATTTCTTGTGTGGCTGATGCCTATGGAGGACATTGGATCTCGAAAGAGCAGCTGGTACTCCGCCCATATGGTGACTCACAACCTCCTATAACTCCAATCTTAGGGTATCCTGAAGGCACTGCATGCATGTGGTAAATAGACACAGACAAAACCCTCAAACACATAAAAACAAAATTGTAAAAAACAAAGCAACAGACTCCTTACTTCTTTCTGTCTGTCTGTCTTTCCTTCCTTTCTTTCTTCAGAGACAGGATCTCTCTATGTTGTCTTGGCTGGCCTGGAACTTGACATGTAAACCAGGCTGATGATGAACTCACAGATATGCGCCTGCCTCTGCCTCCTGACTTTTCAGGATTAAGGTGTGTGACCACGTCCAGATTTTCTCCTTTTTTGGTTTTGTTTTATAGTTGCATGATGTTCCTGGGGCAGGTACATCATGTTGTAAATAACCACCCTTTCATTGGTTGACTGTGTGCTGTTTACAGTTCTGCATTGACTAATATTATACATGGGTATTGTCTTATACATGTTTATTCATAGGGCAAATTCTTCACAGGGGCATTAGAACACAATTTAAACAATTGTTGTAAGAACCCATGGATCACTCTAACCCAGTGGGTCTCCATAATTTTCAATCGTTTTGTGCTGAAGAAATTATGTTCAAATTTTTGCAGTGCTTTAGAAAACCAATAATTTAAACGAAAATTAACTAAAGACATTTCTTTTAGTGAAAACTGTAAGACGACTTTCAGGATGTATAGGCGTTGCAAAAATGCTGGACACTAGAGGGCGCCAAAACACCACTTAAAGCCAGCCTATTGCCTAGTGTTGAAATTTTGTTATCGTACCCCAGAGAGTTTCCCACCAGGAACAGGCCAGAAAAGTGTGTAGTGACTGACTGGTGGTCAGACTTTGGTCCACTGAGTGTTTAAAGGAGCCAGCTAAGAGTCATAATTCAGGGAAAAATAGGAATAATTTCCTATTATCTTCTAAATATTACCTTGGAGTTTTATATTTAGTTAGAATACCTGGTGGTATTAAATATACAAAAGTCTCTTTGTGAGTTTTGGTTTTGATGTGTGTGTGTGTGTGTGTGTGTGTGTGTGTGTGTGTGTGTGTTGAAGGAAGGAATGTAGTTTTAAACAATGAAATCCTGTCTCTGATTTTATTTTGTGTGTGTGTGTGTGTGTGGTTTCTGCTCTTCTTTCTCAGCTATTGTGGGTTTTGGGTATTAAAGAAGAATTATAACTCTGTTTGGGAGATGTTGACCCTACAGAGGCATACACAGTAAGATAGAAATTATCAATACATTTTTACCTTTTCCATACCCCCATACTGGGGCAGACATGCCAAGGGCAGCCACTCCATGGCTCCTTTAAGATTTAATGGGCCAATCCCTCTTTGATTTTTGGTAATAACAGTAAATCACAGGCTGATACAATTTCTCATGGGGGAAATTTTTGAAAATAACTTTGAAGTATTGTAAAGTTATGCATTCTGATTGCTACAATAATGTGATATTTGTTTTTGGTTTTATCTTTTTTTTTCTTTTTTAATGGGAAAAGTAGACGTTTGGTTGGAACTTCCAGCCCCCTCCTGCCCTGGAAGCCTCATTTCTGGTTTTTGTTTGTTGGTTTGTTGTTTTTCCTCTCTCTCTAAATCCCCACCCATTCACTGAACAAAGAAAAGGCACCAAAAAGCCCAGTTCTGGATTTCTGTCAGCTCTTGCAGCTTCCTTCCCCGAAGTTGCCAGCCACTCAAGTTCCCACCTAAGCTCAGCTTTTGGCCATAGCTGGGCACAAACCCAGTTTTTTGTCAGACATGTCATCGCCCCCCACCTACAAACTATAATGTCTCCCTTCCCGCCAGCCTCTGATCTCTGGGACTGGAGAGCCTGCGCTGGAGTTGCTTTGCTCGAGTAAACTGCTGGTTAAACTTTTTAGTTCAGTTTGATCTGGCTTGCTTCGGAGAAACTTATGGTGTGTGTGTGTGTGTGTGTGTGTGTGTGTGTGTGTGTGTGTGTGATCTATTAATAGTGTCTCAACTCAGAATGTTATAACAAAATACCAGACTGAGTGACTTAATAACAACAGAGATTTATTACTCATGGTTCGGCAAGGCCAAAATATAGATACCAGTAGAGTCAGGGTCTGCTAAGGTCTGGAGTTCTGGTTTCCAGCTGCCTTGTTGCTGTTCTCTTGCCCAGCCAGCTTTAATAACAGCTCTGATCCCAGTGATCCCAATGAGAAGGGTTCCTCCCTATTGCCTAGATACTCCCCCAAGCTCTCACTGCCTAATACCATCATTTTCAGGTTAGGACTTCAACATAGACCCTACCAAATCAACATTTACCTACTTTTTCTGAGACAAATTATTGTTGAACATAATGTGGGAAAAGGTTTCTAGTATGAGTTTAGATGCCACCTTTGGGAAAAATAGAGGCAGAAGAATTAGAAGTTCAAAGCTGTTGTCAGCTATATAATGAGTTCACAGCCCTACCTCAAAAACTGTGTGTGTGTGTGTGTGTGTGTGTGTGTGTGTGTGTGTGTGTGTGTGTGTGCAGGGATGGGTGCTGCAGTGGGATTTGACCACTTAGACTTTAGCAAAGGGATCATAAAGAGCCAGGATGGGCAGTAACAGGGAGGGGTGGGAAGCACTGAGGGGAGGGGATTAGGAGAAGAATTCTAGATGATGCCACTTATCATTTCTTACTGGTAAGGACAAGCCAGCAATGACAGGAATTCTGGAAGAGCATTCCAGGCATAGAACAAAAGCTCTGATGTCAGAGGAATCCCAGAGTGTCCTTGGAGGCTCTGAGATAGCTGGAGATGGCAATAGAATGCCCCTAGAAGAGGCTGGAGATGGCAACAGAGACCATTTCAGGCTCCAGGACCTAAATCTGAGGTCCTGTCCCCCTTTCTCCTAAATGTGCCTTTTCCTCTTTGCACTTACAATTAGCATACATGTTTAACACATGCATAACATAGCTCATTGCTTGTCCCTGATTAGAATACACAGCCCAGTAGGACAAGGATGCCTACGTCCTTTCAATTGTCCTAAGTACTAAATGTTTTTAATGCTGTTAATTTGTCAACTGGAGCTTAAAGTCAGAAAGGATTTGGGGATGGAATGGACTGGCATACACAACCATGGCTCAATACCACTGGTATCCTTTCCACCCATTCTTTGGACACTTTTCTTCAGCTTACATAAATATGCAAAGCAATTTTAAGTCTCTCTTTTTCTGGATCAATGTCTGCTTTAAGGGTGACTTATAAAAGAATTCTGGCCCTAGGCTGTGGGGAGGGGAGTGGGGGTGGGTGGGAGGGAGAGGACTACCCCTCAGTTTCAGTGAGTTAATTGGTAAGTTGAGGAACTGATTCATTGCTAAAGATGTAAAGACATTTTCAGAGTACCATCTTAAGATCTTCAAGCATTGTATTTAGATTTTCTTTTTTCATTAAAAACATTTTTGAGGCAAGGTCTCATGTCTATATAGCCCCAGCTATATAGACAATGGTATTTATGAACTTCCCATCTTCCCAAGGGCTGAGATGACAGACAGGTAGAGAAAAGCCACCTGGAGTCCAACTGAGGTCTCCCGGTAACTGTTGATTTCCACGTGGCTGCCAATCTTTTGGAAAAGATGGCTCTATTCACTTTCCTATCTTGCAATGGAGATAGGACCTTTGTTAGTGGGCCAGAAATTGTGTGCTTGGCAACCAGGACCTGCCTTCCTAGAATGGGAGCTGTGAGTCCCTGCCAGGTTAGAGCACTCTTTCATGAGTGTTTCCCATGAAAGGGAAGACTTACAACTAGGTATGAAAAAAGCAGATGAAAGCACACTGCCAGGGTTAACACTTGCACATCAGGTTTGGGACTAATCCATTCATGTTGTTGTTGAAGATGTTTGAAATAGCTAAGAGATAAGTATAGCAGACTGTTTGATGAATGTCTTGGGATTCAATCTCTTTATAAGATGTAATTGACTTATAATTTCAAGTTTTGAACAGTAAGGATGTGAACAAAGATGTGTCTGGTATTCCACTATTTAAGAGAAATAGATTCATTAAATTTCTAAGTTATATTTAGATTTATAAGGTCTGGAAGGTTTTTCTTATTAAGATTCTGTGCTTGGTTCGTCAACCATTTAAAATGCTAAAAATAAATTAAATATATTAAACCCATTAATGTAGTTTAAAATATTTAAGGGTGGTTGCTGGAGATAAAAATCAATATAAGAAAGTAATAGTGTTTCTATATTTCAGGACTGAGACCAGGAAACGGGTCACATATAAATGCATAGTTAATTTAAGAAAGACACAGCACAGTGAGAAACAGAAAAGCAATCTTCATAATAAGCAGTGCTAGAACAATTGGGTACCACTTGCAAAAAAAAAAAAAAATCACTCTACACAAAAGTCAATTCCAGGTGGAGATGAGATTGACCATACTGCAAATTATGAAGCTGTCTGATGATTCATGTCAGAGAATATTTCTCCAGGTGACCCAGGACTGGAGGATTTCTTAAAGGGAACATGCAACAGTCTATCTGTAAAAGCAGGAGAGTAAATTTAATTGTAAAATTTAGTGTTTTGGAAGCAGGATCCTGTTTATCAATTAACAAATGCCTTTTACATAAAATTTTGACATCAGCATACAAAGCGACAGGTTTCATTGTGCCATTTCCATACATGGCCATGTGACCTTATTCATCCCTCTGTTCCTGTTCCTCTTCTGACTATGGTCTTCCTCTCATTTCCCTTCCTTCTTTTAAAGAAGGAAGACCCAGGTAGCACCTTTCTGTTTTCATATCATATGGATTTCATTACCAGCTCTTCTTTCCTCGTTGGCCTCCATGAGACCTGTTGTTTTTCTCTATGAGACCTTTCTAGTTTCATGGCTTTACACACACACACACACACACACACACACACACACACACACACACACAGAGGCCCCTGCTTTGACCTTCACCTGTACTCTGAGCCTTGAAGGACAAAGCCTGTGGATTGTTAGCTTCATTCTGTGCTCCATGCCCTGTCCGGTAAATTCTAACTTCCTGCCTGTGGGGGTCAGAAGAGGAAGTCTGAGCTGTGTACCTGGAGTCAGTCATTTTCCAGCCTCCTGGGGGAGTTTCCACTGTGCTCCTCCCCAGGTAGCCCCAGGTATATTAATGACCTTCAATGGCATTCTTCTCACAGGAGTGACCCAAGCGTCTGTGTCTTTCAATCTCCAGGCCTGGGCCTGACTCACTGACAACCCAGCTAGCACGGGAGCTACACATACACACACTACACCACACTCATACACACACACACCACACTCATACACACACTCATCACCTACATGTTGCATTTATCAGAGTCTCACCACATTCACTGTAGTGATCTCTAGTACTATCCACTTTTCTGTAAATGTTAACGTTTCAGTTTTCTTTTCAGAAAAGATGAAATCTCCAAGTGCATCTGTACCCCCTTCTCTTCAACCACTCCTCTCCTGATGGCTCTCTCTGGGCTGCTTTTGTTTCTTACCTGCTGTGAGTAATACAATAAACGTGAATGTGCAAATATCTCCGTTGTAAGGTGTAGAGACATTTGGGTATATGCCCAGGAGGTAGTTCCCCTTTTCATTTGCTGAGGACATTCACATTGACTTCTTAGTGGCTATACCAGTTTACATTACCACTCCACACACTCACCAGCATTCACTGTGGTGTGTTTTGATAAGCATTTTGACTAGTGGGAGACAGAAATCCATAGTAATTTTAATTTGCATTTCCTTGATGGCTAAGGATATGATAATTAGCTATTTGTGTTTTCTTCCTTTGAGAACTATTATTTGTTTATTAGCTTATTTATTGATTAGACGTTTTGATTTTTTGGTGTTATTTTTTTGCAGTTCTTTATATATTTAGATATTAGTCCCCTGTCAGATGCATAGTTGGCAGATTTTCTTCCATTTTATGCTATATCCCTTCATTCTGCTAAGCATTTTCTTTTCTATGAATAAACCTTTAATATCATAGAAAACCCATTTGTAAGTTCTTGCAATTATTTCTCTGTTATTGAAATCCTTTCTAGGAAATCCTTTTCTAATCCTCTGTCTTGCAGCATTTTTCCTGTTCATTTTGAACTGAACCTTGTGCAGAATCAGATCTATCAACTAGAGTTTTATACTTCTATATGCATTGCCTAGTTTTTGTATCATTGTTGATCAGGTTGTCTTTGTCTTTTATCATATGTATAATATATGCAAATATATCAAAATATGTATATATGCAAATATATTAGTATATGCATGTGTGTATATAAGAAAGTGTATTAGGATGTATTTTATATATTTTGTTGCCTGTTTTTTATATATTGATCAAAATAAGGTGGTTGCAGCCATGTTTCTGAGTTCCTCATTCTATTCTGGTGGTCCAAGTGTCTGTTTTTGTATCAGTGTCATGTTGTTCTTATTACTATAGCTTTAGTATAATTTTAAAGCATAATTTTATTATGGTGTCTCCAGCATTTCTCTTTCTGCTTAGGATTGCTTTTATACTGTTGAGTAAGGGTCATTAAGAATTTTCCAAGTTTTTGTTTTCCCAAATATGTGGGGGCTTCCTCTTCCCTCCTAGAGAAATGCTTGAAATTGGAGGGACATGCCATGCAGCACATGCCTTTGTGTGAACCCTAGTTCTTCAATAATACCTCTTATCACCACCTATAGAGGAGAAGCACCTTTGATACCAATGTCACTGATGCCCTAACCAGCAGATCTTTTATTGTCTTGGTACATGAAATCCTTTGTATGATTAGCTAAGTTTTCCAGTTTGTGTGTGTGTGTGTGTGTGTGTGTGTGTGTGTGTGTGTGTGTGTGTCTCTGATTAGCAACAATGAATTTGAACTTTTTCCTGGGGTTGTATGGGGCTATTAAGTCTGGCATCATGGCAGATTGTCTCCAAGTTGCTACTCACAAGTACCTATGACAGTGAGTGACTGAGTGAATGAGCAAATCTACAGTCATTGATATGCTCGGCCTGACTTTTCCCCAACACCTTAATTTAGAATCCTCGGGATTCACTTCCAGGCACACCTTCTCTTGCCTATGTTAACTCTTTTTGTTATTGTTGTTGTTTGTTTGTTTGTTTGCTGGTGGTGTTTTCTTTTCTTTTTTTTCTTTTTTTCTTTTTTTAGTTAATCATTTTATGTATCCCTGGCTGTCCTGGAACTCACATTGTAAACCAGGCTGGTTTTGAACTCAAGAGATATTCCTGCCTTTTTTTTTTTTTTTTTTTTTTTTTTACCCCAAATGCTGGGATTAAAGGCATGTGCCACCTATCATTTCCTTTGGGAATGTTCACTTTCCCAAGTGGATCATGCTGCAGTCTGATCCTATTATCAGTGTGGGAAACAAGGAAATGGGTGCATGATCCTAGACAAGCAACACTGAATGGTCCAATGAGGTACCTTTCTCACTTGAAGCATCTATCAAACCTTCAAAAGGTGGCTTCTATCTCCCAATAAGACAATATTGGCCACATATATTAATCCATAAAGTTAAAGAGTTTAAGAATTTCAGGCCTCTCTGGTAACCTCCCCAGAAATCTTCATACCTTCCCTCCCCCATCCCTAGATCCCACTGAACCTGCTCTGAGCCTAGAGTTGTAGATTTTCCATACTGAATCCTGACCTCTCTAAAGCATTGCTTCTCCTTCGGCTCTACCTTGGCTTTCTAGCTGCAGGAGGTGAAGATCTCTTGAAGCACTCAAAAGAGGTTCACTGACCCTTACTGCATTTTTGTTTTTGTTTTCCAAGGCAGGATTTCTCTGTGTAACTTCTTAGAACTCACTCTGTAGACCAAGCTGGCCTCAGACTCAGAAATCCATCTGTTTCTGCCTCTCAAGTGCTGAGATTAAAGGCATATGCCAACACTGCCCATTTTTTTTTTTAAGATTTATAAGGAGGGGGAGCAGTTGTAGATGTGGAAAAAACCTTTTTAAATAAAATAAAAATTAAAAAAGACTTGTTTATTCATAGAACATAATAGAACAGTGTTCTGCCTGCATGTATATCTGCACGCCAGAAGAGGGCACTAGATCTCATTATAGACGGCTGTGAACCACAATGTAGGTGCTGGAAATTGAACTCAGGACCTCTGCAAGAGCAGCCAATTCACTTAACTTATCTCTGAGCCATTTCTCCAGCACCTAACACTCACTCTCAGCTTTAATTTGCAGATTAGTGTGTTCGAATCGTGAATTTTCTTTCCTCAGTGCATCAGAGGCACTTAGCAGTAGATTCCCATTTCTACCATGGTTGCTATCTCCCCCATAATTCTGCAGAGGCTTGTGTATCTCTGCCCTTGTGTCTGTTGTACCCATGTTGTGAGACCTCCAAAGACCACCAGGGAGCTGGATTCTGATGCAAACACACGAGAGTCAGATTATGCTTTTGGATAGCTTTGAACCTGGGCTGGAATGCTATGTTCCAATACGTCAGAAGGAATTCAGCCCCAAGCACAAGGGTGAGAGGGTTTTTAAAGAAAAGAATATGTTACACACTTCAGCATTTCAAGATTGGGTAAAGGTGTCTGAGGCAGAGTAATTCTTGGAAACTATTGATTAAATTTTGAGTAGAAAAATTAAGTTTTGAATCTATTGGCTGTCAGACTTGTTCCTGAGATTTTTTTCCCTAGATTCTTAGACCTGGGCCCTGCCCTCAGACACTACATGGTTTTTCCTGAAATAAAGTTTGTAAAGGTGAATCTATACTTTCTTAGTGCCATCAAATTCATCACAAACAAAACTCTCAACAGCCTCATTCCTACAGCATGGGGAGACCTCCAACACCACCCTTACCATCAGTGATGTCACTGCGGTCTGACCTTCAAGCCCTCCATTCTGCAAACATCTGTTTGGGGTTACCTCCTGGCTCTCACGTCTCAGGCTGAGACTTCCAGCAGCAGAGCCTGAGACAGGGACCATGCTGTGGACACCCCATGTGCTCTCAGATGGTAGGGCGTGTGGAAAGCTTAGGGCACAGTGAAACAGGGCTTTAGGGCAGTGGTTTTCAGCCTTTAATACAATTCTTCATGTTGTGGTGACCTCCAACGATAAAAATTATTTCTGTTGCTACTTCATAACTGTAATTTTGCTACTGTTATGATCCGTAAACTGGTCTCACGTCTTGCTACCCACAAGAGTCCGTTATAAGATATCAAGAACTTACTAAGGTATAAAATGGGGCTAATACACTCGCGGATACAGAATGAAAGAAACACCACCGCTTTTCCAGTTGCTGTCCCTAGGATCCTCACTCTCTTGTTATGTAGGCAGACAAGACCACGCCCACTGAGTCAGATAACCTAAAAGTCATTGGTTGAATGGAATGAATTCCCACAACACCTGCTTCAGCCTCCTGAGCACTGGGACTGCAAGCAGTGCAACATTAATCTGTTTAGATAACAGATTAACGGATTATCTGTTTTCATTTGTCTCAACTCTGGGGATTACCTTCCACATATCATCCAATAACACCAGGTGAACTGAACTATTTCTCCAGGCTATTTAATTTGCATATATGTGTGTGCATGTGTCTGTACATGTATGTAAACAGTGTGCTCTCCTATTCATGTATGCAAATGAAGGCATATATGTTGTGGGATATTTGATCAATGAAGAGAGTAAACTTAGTTCAAGAAACGCCATTTTGTATTCTAGTAGCCATTTTGTACTAAAATAGAATTCATTGTCACAGTCCTGGCAGGTGCTTCCCCAGTTCCAAGAAAGAACGAGCTAAGCCTATCTAAGGACACTTGGATGGTCCACCCCTCAGGTAGTAAAAATCTACCATCCACACCACCCAGGTGGGGTCCAGGAATGTTAAGCTGTAAAAAGATGTTAAGCATGAGTTCATCAAGAGCACACCTGCAGCCTTGACCCCGAGTAACCCTGCCTCGTGGTCTTTGCCTATAAAAAGCTTGTGTAACTTGGGGTGCTCAGCTCTTTCCTGCACTGCACTCATGGGGTACAAGTGCTGTGTGGAGAACAAGCTCCCTGCCTAGGCTTGCATCTCGCTGACAATAAACCTTGCTGTTGCATTTCAGACATCTCTGTCTCTGGTGGTCTCTCTGGGTGACTGAGATTCAGGCATTACAATCACACTATGAAACTTCGAGACTGTATTAATAAAATTAGCCTTGGATGGAGGGCAAGGAGGGGTGGGCAGACCATCCACTGGTTGACGGGAATTAGCCATAGAGAGGAAGGAGGAGTCTGGAATACAGATAGAGAGACACACAGGAAAGAGTAGGGAGGGACTTAGATATTCTTGGCCTTCTTGGTTTGGGGTCAGTGGAGAGTTCTCTTGCTGGGTCTCTGGCCAAAAAGGAAAGTCCTCTGGTCGCTTCTCAGCTTCTCTGATCTAGCAGGTTTTCACCCCAACATCTGACTCCTTAGACTTTATTGGTAAATAGGATGACAGATACTTACTTGGTTAAAACCCACATTTGGCTGCTGCAATTGAACCAGGGATGGCAGGAGGAGAAATCCCTCCAGGCCGAGGTCTGAGCAGCAGGGTTCTGACTGCAGCCATGGGGTACAGATAGAACTTAAAATACAGGTAGATTTAGGTATGCTACTAAGGGAACAGAGAAACAAGTGTGTGTGCGATGGTGCAATGTGACGCCTTTCACCTTGTTTGAGACAGGATCTTTGCTGGTTTTCTGCTGTGTACACCAGTCTAGCTGACCTACAAGTTTCCATGATTCAACCATCTCTACTTTCCATCTCCCTGTAGACAGAGAACAGTGTTGTCCAAAGACCACCAGGGAGCTTGATGCCGATGCAAACACATGAGGGTCAGTTTATTCTTTTGGACAAGTTCAAACGAACTCAAACCCTTTGTTCTAGCGCAGTGGAGGAATCGAGCCCCCAGCTTAGGGGTGAGCGCGTTTTTTAAAGAAAACATATGTAAGTGGGGTGTTACATGTCTTGGTATTTCAGGATTGGGTAAAGGGATATAGCGTACGGTAATCCCTGGAAACTATTGGCTAACCCTTCGGTGCAAGCCCAGGCTTTGAATCTACTGGCTGAACTTACTGTGCAAAACCAAGTTTTGAAATTTTCTAGATTCCTCTTAGACCTGGGTCCTGCCCTCACGCACTACATGGTCTCCCTTCCCCCAGATAAAGTTTTGTAGCAGTAAATCTATGCCTTTATGGTTTCATGACTTTTCACATGGATCTTGGCGATTTGAACTCAGGTCCTCACTTCTCACAAAGCTCCTTTACCCACTGAGCCGTTTTACCAGTCTCTTTAAGGTTTTGTTTTTGTTTTTGTTTTTGTTTTTTAATACAACTTTCCCAAGGTACCCAGGCCAGCCTTTAGCCTCCAGTTTACTCTCTTCCCGACTCAGGGGTCCCAGTTGCTAGGATTGTTGCTGTGTGTCACCACATCCGATTCATAAATCTCTCTCCTAAGATTGAGCTAGAGTGACAAGCTCCTGAACTCAAGTCCATGTTCCAATTCTTGCCAATCAACAAACACAGATGTGCAGAAGATAATTATGTGATCAGCAGAGAAGAAAGAAGTGTGGATGTAGAGGTCAGAGAGGGAATGACAGAAAGACTGCCTAAGGGACAAGGGACATAAATTTATGGAGGGGTTGACAATAAGCCCTATTTCTCGGGGAGAAATGTCTTTACAAGGCCTATAATGTCTCTTTTATTTTATACTTTAAGTTTATGTGTATAAGTGTTTTGCCTGCATCTGTATCTGGGTGCCACTTGGACCTCCAGGTGCTAACTCTGATGGAGGGCAGAAAGGGATATTAATCCTCTGGAACTGGAGTTAGTACACAGACCGTGTGGAAACTGAACCATAGAAACTCCACCATTGTGGAAGGATCAAACCTGGGACCTTCAGAAGAGCAGCCAGTGCTCTTAACCACTGATCCTTCTCTCCAGCTCTGTTTGCCAGTAAGTTCGTAACTGGGAGTTTATTATTTATTTCAGACACTGTAGTTATATTTTCCTATCTGAACTTAATGACAAAGTAATGAAACTGGCTAATATGTACAAAAGATGAATATAAAAAAGATTCTGGTCATGTTTCAACACACGGCCGATTCCATGTTCAAGCTATTTCATTTCTCCCTGCTGTCACAACAACATTAGCAACAATTAAAACATTTTGTTTTTGGTTTCCATGCAAAGCTGAGAGGTTAAAATAGAATGCTAAGTACATAAGTCATGCTGTAAACGTCCCAGCAAGTGTTTGACAGAGATAAGTTTTAACACTTCGGCTAAGAATTGAAAAGCTCTCACTTCGTGTAAGAGCTGAAAATAGTCATTGCTTACGAATTGCTCCTTTTGATGCAAATGTGTGCCACCCTCTGTGTTGCTAACACAAACATGCAAACATTCTCTATGAATGCATGTAGCTTTAGGACTGTGTGATGAATGATGCCGCCTTGTTGATAACACATTTAATCTACTTTCAATGAAAGCTGTCTCCACAGAGACCTGACTTGGTTCTAAATTCAAGCCTTCCATACCAATTCTCCTTAGTAAATACGAATGGTGCAACTTTTAGTTAAAAATTCAGGGACCAGACAGTTCCCAGGCTAGACGGGTGAATGCAGGTGTGATAAGCGCTGTGTAAAGTATCGCATAATTATGGTTATGAATGTGATGTTTCCTGGCATAATCAGAGCAGGAGTAGATTCATCTTAATATATTTTATTAAAAGAAAAGTTGTTTATGAAATGACCTAACGCAGGGTTCATCTAGGTGACTCATATCAGGAGGCTGCAGAACATGGAAAGAAAACCAGGAAACAGGATTCTGACTCTCCACCCCTCTTACCAGATCTAAGCTGATTCCCTTAGGGAAGTCTTTAGAGGGAAATACATGCTGGTGCTGCTTCAGCTAACTGTATTGCAGTGTCTGTCATTTCTCGGTTTACATGCCAGGCATCCACAAGCTTCGATGTATTGAGGTAGGATTTATCCTCACCACTGCAAGTGTGCCAGCAGAGGTGGACTTGGGAGCTTGGCTCCCTGGTCAGTGCGTTTCAGGTTCAATGAGAGACCCTGTCTCAAAAAGTAAGGGAGAGAGCCACTGAGGAAAGCACCTGACATTAGCTTCTGCCTCCTACATGAATGGATACATACGCATCCATCCATAAGCAATACATATACATATGCATGTGTACCCACACATAGACACACAGGAACATGTGCAAATAAACAAATATAAAACACTTTTGAATGTATTTCCCTGAGTATGTACTTTCTTTTTCTTTCTTTTTAATTTTTTAGTTTTTTGAGCAGGGTTTCTCTGTGTAGCTCTGGCTGTCCTGTAACTTGCTCTGAAGACCGTGTTGGCCTCAAACTCAGAGATACCCCTGCCTCTGCCTCCTGAGTTTGGGAGATTAGAGACATGTATCACCATGTCACCAAGCCCAGTTCTTTTTCCTTTCCCTTACTTCCTTTTTATCTTCCTTTCACTTTTTCCTTCTTTCTTTTTTTGCAATAGAATTTCTCTGTGTCATCCTGACTACCCTGGAACTTGCTCTGTAGACCAGGCTGAACTTGAACTCAGAGATCTGCCTGCTTCTTTTTCTCAAGTGCTGGGATTAAAGGCATGCTCCACCACTGCCTACCTCCTTTTCTTTTTGAAAATTCAATTAAACAAAAAAAAATGTTATTTTATGATTATGTGCATGTGCACCTGAGTGTATATCTGTGCACCACATATATTCAGATGCCCATGGAGAGAGAGAGAGAGAGAGAGAGAGAGAGAGAGAGAGAGAGAGAGGGAGAGAGAGAACAGGACTTGAGCATGCCACAGCTTGAGTGTGGAGGTCAGAGAACACCCTGGGGTCATTTCTGTCCTTCTGTTTTGCAAGGCATCTCTTCCTTGTCCCTCTGTGCTGAACAGCCACAGACTAAGGGCTTCTAAGCATCTGGATGATTCTCTAGTTCCTATCCCTGTCTCGCCCAGAAATACTAGGGTTATAGATGTGTGCCGTCACATCTAACTTTTTACAGAGATGCTAATTATCAGATTATCAGGCTTGTGGGGCAAGCATTTTGACATGAATCATCTCGAAGGCTCACTCTCCTTTTGTTATTGTTATTATTATTAATTTATGTGTATGGGAATTTTGTCTGCATGTGTTTGTGTACCATGTATGTCCTATGCTCAAGGAGGCCAGAAGATTGTACCAGATCTCCTAGAACTTGTGAGCTGCCATGTAGGTACTGGGATTTGAACCCAGGTTCTTTAGAGGAGTAGCTAATGCTCTACCTGTTACGCCAGCTCTTTAGCTCCCCACTCTCTTTTTATTAAAAAACTTCAACTTTGCTTTACACTGAATGGTGCCGAAATTATTTTCTGTGATGCATGTCAAGATCTCAGTGGAGATCTCTGAGAACCTTTTACTGAGTTTAGGGATGATGAATGTGGACTCGTGTCTCCTGCTGTGGGAGACAGAACCAGGAAAGGCATTGAGCAGGAAAGTGATGGTATCAATATAATCTACTACTAACCATGCCAGGAAAGGGCCAGCAGGATGCAGGTGTTAGGCAGGCACACTTAGAGGCCACTGTAGCAATCAGGCTCAAGAGGTATCCTCATTTGCTGTGATAAACACCATAACCAAAATCAGCTTGTGAACAAAAGATTTATTTCACTTTACACCATAAAGGGAAGTCAGGGCAGACAGAACGGAAGCAGAGGCCACGGAGGAGCACAGCTTACCGTCTCATTCTCCTTGGCTTGCTCAGCCTTTCTTAAACAATTTAGGAGAACTACTTTGCCCAGGAGATGCCCCACAGGCTTGCCTTTAGGTCAAAATGATGGAGGCATTTCCCAACTAAAGTCTCTTTCCCTTAGATGATTCTGACTATGTCAACTTGACCGAAAACTAACAGGCACAGAGGGAAATAAAACCAGACCGGAAATACAACAGGGCTGCCGGGTAGATTGAAGAAATATGTGACACCCTCCCTTCCCCAGAGGTGCTCAGGGCCCTTGCAATTTAAGTCTCTGTCTCTCTGTCTCTGTCTCTCTCTCTCCCCCTTCTCCTTCTCTTCTCCCTCCATCCCTCCCCACTTCTTAGATTTGAATGACTCACCTTGTGAAATTGTCAAAATGCTCATACAGACTTTGCTTTCCTATAACAGTTTGTCAATTCTTTTTTTATTCATACTGTTGACATAATTTCAATAAATGAAGTAGACGTGGCCCAGGGATGTAGCTCAGTTGGTCTGGTGCTTGACTGGCAATCATGAAGTTTCTCCAGAGCCACATACCCATGATCCCAACACTCAGAAGATCGGGCAGGAATTACCAACATCATTCTTAGTTTTCTTGACTACTCTCTCCCACTTCTGTTACAAGGATGTTAACAGATGCAGTCTTCTGCAGGTCGTGTACATGCAACCACATCTTCTGTGGATTCAAGAAAACAGCAGCCATATCATGTCACAAGAAAAGAGCATTCCCCAATACCACCATATCCTCTGGTTCTTGCATTCCTTTCCTTCCTTCTATGATGTTCCCTGAGTCCTGAGGGGATCAAATATGTGTCCTGCTTAGAGCTGTGCTTTCAACAGTTACTTATTCTTAGGCTTTTGACCAGTAGCCCCATGTTGGGCACCAGATATTGGCGAATGATTTTTAACTGTTTTTTAATATAATCTAATAATATTTATTATTCCAAAAACACTTACAAAGGCAATTCTAATGAGATAAAAAAAAAAAAAAAGACAAAGATGTGCAAGGGAATGAAGGGGGGTTTCTTCCCAGAGCACACTGGGGCCAAAAACAAAAAAAGGCACCTCCATACCCTGGGTCTCCCCACAGCTGGCCACACCCCAGTGAAACCCTTGACATCACAAGCGTTTACCTGGGTAAATTCTGATTTCGTGCTACAAGAGGTCACTTCAAAACAAAGCTCCTCCAATCAAAGCTGACAGCAGCACTACTTATAATCATAAATACAATCATTTAGAAGGTAACTTGATATACAAATCATGTCCATTTAGCAGAACAAACAATAGCTGTAGCTCCTCCACAAGGATCTGCCATGAACTTCTGATCCAGTGCACAGTATCCAATATGAATTCCCTCCTATGGAATAGACCTCAAATCCAACAAAAAAGTGGTTAGTCATCCCCACGATGTGTTTGCCACTAAGGAATCACTGTGCTCATGTTGGCCAGTAAGCAGTGTCGTCCACAGCTCTACAGCTGAATGAGACTGCTGGTGACAGTTCTTGTCCTCTCCTGTGTCTTCTGAGACTATGGAGACTTTGGAGGAGTAACAAGGCTTCCAATTGAGCCATCCTGTTTCCTCTGCATCCTGTGACTAGAGGTTGTGTCTTTAGCATAGGCTCTTGCTATCTAGTTCTAGTGGGCAATGAATAGCAATGGCAATTGTCATGTACTGTAAGTAATATATATGCATATGAATGAGTATTCAGGTGTTACCAGTTCAAATTTTGCAATTAGTCCTGGGGGTATGACTTGGCAATTGTGTTTTCCTTTTAATTTATAAAAATAACTACAGACTCACAGAAAGTTGTGCAGACAGTTTAGACTCCAATGTTTCCTTCTCCGTCGACAGTGGCGTATTATATAACTATACAATGTCAAAAAAGGAAATTGACGTTGGTAGGTTCCTCTTAACTAAAGTATGGTTACTCACCCCTTCAACATTAAAATATGATTCTAATTCACTGTTATCTGTGTGTAGGTGAGTCCTTAATGGAAGTCTATTTAGTGTACAAAGATAAAGTAAAGCAAACAGGAGGGAAACTGAGGCTCTTAACAGCCATATAAGAAAGTGGCCAAAAATGCCACAGTTAGTGTCAAAAACCTGGTGTGTTCTAGAGGATGTAGAGAGATCTGACTTCACCTCATTTTGCCCCTTAGTGTTCTGGTAACACCTGCTAAGGCTCAAATCAGCAGGCATACTGGCTAAGAATAGATCTGAGATGACAGAGAATGTCTAAGTTAGTGCCAAGGTTAATGTCTAGTTCAGCCAAACTCTTTCATTTTGCCAAAAGAGCCTAAAGTCACTGTGTTGCAAATTAATCTGGCCTGGGTTTATATAGTTTCTTGAGATCTGTTCTTTGCACTGGCATCAAAACCTGTGCATCACTCACATGACAACTACTATTAATTGCTATAGAAATCAATTGTCCTAGCAAAAAAAGAAAAGAGGTTCAGCTTTCAATAAAAGTAGCATAAGGAAATCTGTCACATTTTTGTTCCACCACTCATACATTTTCTACGTGTTAGTCAACCTCTGACAGTGTTCTGACTCACCAAAACTCAGGGCCTGCTACTGAAAATGCAATCCAGCTGTTCCTAAGGGGACATCAGATAACGAGTTCATTTGTTATTCAAGTAATAGCACGGGGAGACTCACAGCTCAACACAGTCAATGCCCTTTGTTCAAAAAATCAGTGGATTTCAAAAACTCTCCCCAAGTATACTATTGCCTTTCAGTATGCTTTAAAATGGCCTGCATCTGGCTATTTAGAATATGTCTGGTCTCTTTCCCTGCTTGTACACAACATTACTCTAGAGAATTGAGCTAAGCAAGTCTAGGGACTTTTTTGAACTTTGACCTTAAATTGAGCATGCTCAGCAATGCACATGTTAACAAGCATGCTTGGTGGTATACACTATAGAGTACATGTGGGATCCCTGAATAAAATTCCCTGCTTTCTTTCTTCAAAGAGAATCGTGCTTCCAGGAAAGTTTCCCAGTCTTTTACCTTCTGGTTGTGATGGCTGGCTTTGCCCTCCCTCACTGTATTTGGTTACAAATTAACCCTGCTTAGGAGACAGGAATAACTGTTATAATAGCCAAGACAGAGAAGGAATCACTTTCTTAGTTTATTATGAAACTGTTAGGGTTATAGGCACATGAAAGAATTTAGGAGATCTAAAATGACTTGATGTGTGGAAATGTACTGGCAGTAACTATTTGAGCTTGTATTTTTGATGTTCTTCCTTAAAAAATTTAAGTCCAGTCCAGTTCTTTGCTTTATAGATAACTGTTAAGAAAGAACATGCACTTATGATTATGATAGTGTCATATGGTGTCTATAGTTGTTACTATGCACTGCAAAGTACTTTCTCATTTCATCTTGCACAAAACATAAGAATTAAGGAAATAATGACTGTTTAGGAAAAGGCAAGTTAAGTCTTATAGTGAAAGGTTTTGATTATAGAGAAATAACAGCAACACAAAAAAAACCAATGATGCTGTGGGATTATGCTCTTGTATGTTGTAAATATTTATCCCTCCTATTGATTTAATAAAACACTGATTGACCAGAAGGCAGACAGGAAGTGTGGGTGGGACTACCAGACTAAGAAAACTCTGGGAACAGGAAGAACAGAGCAGAGATGCCAGGCAGACACAGAGGAAAGAAGAGGAAAATGCTGCTCTGAGAAAAGGTACTAAGCCACTTGGCTAATCATGGGTTAGTTTAAGAGTAAGAGTTAACAGGTAATATGACTGAGCCATAGGCCAAACATCATGTAAATAATACAAGATTTTGTGTGATTATTTAGTCCAGATCTAGGCCTGGCCAGAAACTTTACATTACACAATAGTGGCTTACTTCCTTCCTGGGCTCTATCCTAAGCTGGCTGTACTAGTGATCATATTGAATTCTCATAGTTCCTGCATATGATGTACCTTATTGTTATAGTCTTAATGTGAATTGTCTCTTTTATGTTTCATGTGTGAACATATGATTCTCACAGGTGGTTATTTGTTTATTTATTTATTTACGTATGGCTTGAACCTTCTTTGAGAAGTGGAGCCTAGCTAGAGGAAGTGAATCACAGATAGGTGGGCTTTCAGAGTTATTTTCTGGCCAGCTTCTTGCCTGAGCCTTTCTGCTTTCTGGTCTATTCAGATGTGGTCAAGCAGTGGCCTCACACCATGATGGACTAAATCCCTTCAAACCATGAGCTATGTAAATCCTCTCTTTAGCTGTTTCTGTCAAGGATTTGGCCCCAGTGATGACAAAAAAACAAAAACAAACAAACAAACAAACAAACAAAAATACACCTGTAGAATACTATAGTACAGACTTTCTGTACATTTTGACATTTTGAAATCAGGTTGTATCTTTCCACTGCTAGCATAGTTCAGATATTTAATTGAACTAAATTAAATATTGGATTGACATTTAATGTTTTCAGAGAATGTGCTTTTAAGTGTGTGTATGTGTGAATAGGTGGGTGTGCCCTTCCATGATGTGTACAGAGATCAATAGATAGTTTTGTTGAATTGGTTTTTGCCTTCCACCTTTATGTGGGTCCCCAAGATCTAACTCAGACTGCCAGACTTTTGAGGAGAGGACCATTTTTTACCCACTGAGCCATCTCACCTGCCTCAGCTGGTGTGTGTTTATTTCAGGTAGACAACTAGGATATATAGCCTACACCCACCTTAAATCATGTATACTTTGGCCAACATGAGTAAATCAATTCAAATTTTAAGTCTCCATGACTATCAACCTTCTGCAACCTCTAAAGGAATCTTTTTTCCTCCTAGAGTTAATATTAAAATATAAATGGGATGTGTTAGTTAGTTTATCACTGAGACAAAATGCCTGATAATTTAAATATGGAAGCATTTCTTCTCCTCATGATTCCAGGGGGTTGAGTCTATGGTTGCTTGGGTCCAATGTGACAGAGTTTCATGGTGGTGGGGGCATGTGGCAGAGGAGACCACTCACTTCATGGCAATCACAAGGTACATAGAGAGACAGGAATGGCACAGGGTAAAATAAACTTTTATTCATCTCCTTCCCCTGCCATGGCCCACTTACTCCAAATCAGGCCTTACCCCCATGATTGGACTGCTTACCTCCCAACAGTCCATTCAAATTTCAAATCCATCAATGGACTGAACCTTTGATTCAGTCTTACGATCTAGCCCTATCTGCATTCATAGAAAATGAATGCAGATAGGGCTAGATCTAGAAAACCTAGAAGTGTGGTTTTCTAGTCTTTGAGCTGTCTCTAGAGTTAACCAAGTTGACAGCCAAGATTAATCATTGCCTAGGGCTTGGCTTGGGACCATATGGTGTTCCCAATGAGAGGATGTCAACAGAAGAAACTAGGCATGCCTAGAAGCAGATTTGAGAAAGAATGTCTCCTCAAAAATCCCCCTCCCACTCCAACTGATACATATGTTGATCTGTTATGGCAGTAGAAACACCCAAATGTGTGATAGCAAACAGAGCTGTCTTGTAACATTTCTTTCCAACCCAAAACATGGATTTATATTTGCTTGTCAGGAACACTTGTGTGCTTCCTTTCCTGCTGACTACAGACCCAAAGTGGAGCATGCTTTCATGTCTGGTGGTAGTATGATACTATGCTATCACCTCCTGAGGACATTCCATATGTACTCAAGACCTGCTCTGCAACCAAACCCTGTGAACAGTTATGAAGACACTCATGGGCAGGAACTGAAAGTCAGGCTAGAAGAAGTATATGAGGTCCTTTAGCAAGAGACACAAGAGTCAGACAAACTCAGCCCTCCCACCAAGCACCATTAGAAATGGAGTCATTCAAAGACACCATCTTGAGACTCCTGGAATCAAAGAGAAATGTAATGGCTTGCTTCATTCATATTTAAAGATGTAAAGTGGTCTATTCATCACTATTATTTTATATAGTCTTATGATAATAATAAAATGTATTTTCAAACTTAAAATGACTGATACAGACAAGTTTCCTTCCTATTCTTTCCAATATGATGGGTTTTATTTTTTTTCCTACTCTTTTATCCTCTTCTATAGAAGTGTTCTGTCAGAGCCCTTTCATGAAGATTCATTTTCTTAATATCATGCGAAGTAGAGGAACATCTTGCAATAAAAGATGTATTTGGTTAAGTAATATGTATTAATATTTTCATTTTACAGATTAGGGAATTGAAACACACAGATTAGTTAAGTTGGCCAAATCCCCCAAAGCAACATGTGGTGATTTGGTTGGTGCTGAAGACTGAGTTCCCCATAAGCATCATGTTGTGGTATGGTTGATACCAAAGACTGGGTCCCCATAAGCATCATGTTGTGGTATAGTCGGTATTGCAAACTGAGTCCCCATAAGCATGAGCTGAGAGTGTCTGAAATGTCAGCTGCTTATGAGGGATCATCACCCATGAACAGAAATATTAGAAGCAGGATTGGGCAGAGAACAAAGACAAGCTGTGGGTCAGACATGCTAAAACCTCCATCAACCTGGTGAGAAGTGCTGAATCAAACAGTGCTCATCAGAGCCCTTCAAAGCTGAAGTGACTGAGGATACTGGCTGCCTGGGGATGGTGTCCTTGCAGGTAAATTATACCTGGAGTGCATGGACAGCTGGAGCTGCCAGCTGACTACATTTCCAGAGGTCAGACCGTCAAGTTATCAACTGAAGCGGGAAGGGCTGTGGGGGGCAGGACCACAAGCTTAATGCAATGACTGTGCTAAAAAAAAAAAAAAAAAAAAAAAAAAAAAAAAAAAAAAAAAAAAAAAAAAAAAAAAAAAAAAAAAAAAAGTTAGATGGATGATTCAATTCAAGCAGCCTGGTTTCAGAGGTTATATTTGTGTGTGTATGTGGTTTGTTAATGTCTTTAAAAGTTAATTATACAAAATAATGGGTTTCATTATGACAGTGTGGAACATGCATATAATGTATTTTGATTACATTCACTCCATCACCCCCTTTTGTCCCCCCTGCCTCCTGATAATCCCCTCCATCTTCCCACTAGCCCCTCATCCCACCTAACCTTTGTCTCAACCTAGAAAAGTTCATCGGGGTTACTTCCAGAAATATGGATGATTGAGGAATGGCTACATCATTAAGGAAAATGCCTCTCCTCCACCAGTAACCATTGATTGTTTTTAAATCTCCAGCTAGGATAGAACCTTGTGAGTCCCTCTACCCTCCGTGATGGATTGTTGATGGGCTCAGTACTGTGCAGGTTTTGCTTAGGTAACCCACAGCTGCTGGGTGTCCAAGAAGGCAGCAGTCACACAAGCCCCAGACTCATACTTTTGAGTGTTGGCGGGTCTTTTCTTCCCAAAGGAAGCATCAGGAGCAGACTATGGTGGGCCCTCAATGCCAGGCTGGAATCAGACATGGGACCAATCTCCCTTCGTCTAGGCCACACTTTTCCAAGTAGCACAGGCAGGCATTCTCATTAATGTGATGTTTGCAGGGCTCTAAATGACTTACAAAACTGACTTTCACTTTGCTATTTCATTAGACTAAACTCTTTTTTAAAATTTTATTTTCAAGAGAGTTTTGGATGGACTCATCAGTAAGTCATAGATGTATGATTGGAGATGAATATTGCTTAAGAGGAAATGTAATAATGATAACAGAGAGTCTCTAAGTGATTTGTCACTCATGTGTGTGTCCACTGTCCTCAGAGTAAAGAGACTCACCGAGATAGCAGGTATAATATCAAACTCCCAGCACACCTTTCTACCCTTAGAGTAAAGCTTTATGGTTTGATGAAAATAACATTAAACCAAATGTCTAACTTTGTAGTTATAATGTGTGGGTTGGTTTGGGTCTGAGAGTTTGTTAAACAGTCTACAGTCATAAGGTACGTAAGTCATAAGTAATGTTCATGTTCAAGTGACGTTATCTTTAAATAACTTTATAGTGGAGACAAATTTTCTATACTGGTAGCTGTGTGTTATCTTTCCTTTGAGAAGGCACCACTCACTGGCCAAGTTAAAGAGATGTTATCTTAGAACCATGGGAGTAATAATATATGTTCCACTCAGGGCCACCATCCACACCTATGGTGCTGTCAGTTTGGGGCTCTGATTTGCACAGGGACATTTGTTTTGTAAATGTTTCTTTGTGAGTTCAGATGGAGAGTTGTGGGGCAATGTCCTGTTTCTTAATTCATCTTTGTTCTTCACCAACTTGTAGGACACAAGGTTTGAAGTAATTCTCTGCTGTCAGCTGCTTTCAACACACAGTGCTAGTGGTGCAAGGCCAGGGGGTCCCCTACCACAGCATCCTTTTTAGCCTCCCACACTAAGTAAAGGAAGAAGCTGCAGTAGAGTAGCTGCCAGCTTCTCCTGGGCAAGAGTGTTATTCCTAAAGCCACATTCTTGCTAGAAGAGTTTGTCCCTTATATCTGGGAGTTCACAGCACAGATTTCAGGATGCTTCCTTTTTGTATGTGTTTGTTTTAGAAGCTGGGCTCTCCTACAACTAACCCAGTGGTCAAGGACAACCTTAAACTCCTGATCCTCCTGCTTCTAGCTTCCAAGAGCCAGGATTAACAGGATTATGCCACCACGCCCATTCTTATCGATGCTGGGGATAGAATTCAGGGTTTCCTAAATGCTAAGCAAGCATCTGAGCTACATTCAACTGCTCTGTATCCCCAGCCTCCACTCTGTTTTCACCATATCACTTTAAGTCGGTTTTTACTTTGAAACTTTTTTTTTGGGGGGGGGGGGCAGGTTGTCAGGTGGCACCAATAGCCTGCTTTTGTTTTCTTTAGAATCATGGGATGTAGTCAGGCTGTGGTCCATGAATTCACAGGAGCTAAAAGCTCTCAGCAGAGAAGGGATCTTTTGATCTGAGGAGTGTGTGAAAAGAAAAAGTAAGACAACTAAACTCATGGAGCCACAACAGCAGGGTGAAATGGATGATGGAAAGAGGGAAGAGAAGAAACCTGTGTACAAACCCAAAGTAAGGATTTCTGGTGGAGAAGTGCATCTTTTCTAAACTCCCCTACATGAACAAAGGATATGAATGTAAAGATGTTTGCCTATTTGTATAAATGATACTGACTGAGAATAAATTACTTCATTCAAAATACACTTAAGAAAGATCTAACTTCTCTTTGATGGCTGTTATTCTTGGATCCTTTATCAGTCTGTAAGAACATGGATCTTTGTGCTGACCCTGAGGGTTGAGCTTTTTGTAAGAGGCCTGGCTTATTCACTACAATGTGTCTATATTTTCCTATTCAAGTTTAAAGCATACAGTAAAGTCACAATTACTGAGTTTCTTTATGACATTTCCATACATTCTTAACATACTTTGATCATGTTTCCCCCTCACAACTCTACCCATCCTGTTTTGCTTTGATTGGTTCTGAGGAAGATGGCAGTGTTGCAAAAAGAAGTTTCCAGTAATGAGCATTGAACAACTGTCTCATCAAACACTTCAGCAGCTTAGGCAGAGTCATGTCTGTGGAAAAATTGGTTTCTACTAAAAGCCAGTGAGCAGATATGCCATGATGTCTCTAGGTGAGAATTAAAAAACCCATTCTGTTTCGCTGAGAAATTTTGTTCTGTTTGTCTGCTGGAGCAAATGGAACCTGTTGGACTTACTTATTTGCATATAGGTATAATACTATATGCAGATTACCAAGAGGAATATTAATTTATTGAAGTTTTTGTTAAAATAAAAATAAAATACTATCATTTTCAGAACTGACAAGGGTAAAACTTAACTAAAATAACACAGCAAAATTCATAGACTTTGAAACCATAATCTCAGAAAACCTAGTAGAAATGGATGGATAAATGCTAAACACATAACCTACCAAAGATAAATCAAGATTCAATTAAACAGATCCATAACAAGTATTGAAAGTATTGAGACTAAAAAGTTCTACAATAAAAGGCCTAGCTAAAAAAAAAAGAAAAAAGAAAAGAGAAAAAAGAAAAAAGAAAAAAAGGGGCTGGAGAGATGGCTCAGCGGTTAAGAGCACCGTCTGCTCTTCTAGAGGACCCGGGTTCGATTCCCAGCACCCACATGGCAGCTAACAACTGTCTGTAGTTCCAGTTCCAGGCAAACACCAAGGCAAATAAATAAATAAATAAATAAATAAATAAATAAATAAATAGAATAGAATAAAGAAAAGAAAGAAAAAAGTTAGGAAGAATGAAAGAATTAATCCTAGGGCCACTTTAAGAAATGTATTTCTTATGCAGCCCATTTTTCTTCTCCCCAAAGACAGGTCTTTCATATAAAATTTAAGGTGACTAATTCTGGGAAATGTGTCCAAGTATCATAAGACAAGGACACAGATGGCTACTAGGATCTAGAGATCAATTCTCTCTAGTAGACAAAGAAGTTCCCCAATAAAAGAAGAGCTCAGTCTGTGTTTCCCAGCACAGTGGGTCCTCATGCTGGTAACCAGAATTCTGGGTTAGGAGTCTGCTAACTGAAGTGGGTACATATAGCTATGTAAGAGAGAAGACCTAGAACAAGACAGGTTGGGATTGCCTGAACACAAGCTCCTTCTATTAGCTTTATTTATCTTTTCAGCAGCTATTCAGGTACTTGTCTTTTTCCTTTCAGATAGCACTGTGACCCCTACAGTGTATCCATTAAGAAGAAATTAAAGATAGGCTACTAAAAAAACTACTTTTTGACCCTGTGAGTCTACTGTGGAGCATAGCTTCAAAAGAAATTGAAGCAGGGACTGAAAGGCATATGTGTGCATCGGAGTCCTTAACATCCCTTCCTCCTTTTCCTCCACCTCCTCCTCATCAGCATCACTTTCTGGTGCTTGGATACAATTCCTCAAACTTTAGGCAAATGCTCTTCCAGTGATATATACGCCCAGGCCTTAGTAACATTATTCATAATAGCTAAAGGGCAGAAGCAGCAGCACAAGGTATGAAACCATAAGGAAAATCAAGTGTAGATATACAATGGGCAGCTTTTTCAATTTAAAAGGAGTGGGATTTGGATGTATGCTACAAGATGGATGAACATTAAAGGCATTACGTTAAAAGGACACGTCCATAGCAATAAAATATGATGATGGCTGCTGAAGCCTGGGAAAGAGGAGCTTAGGGGCTTATGTTTAATGGATACAGAGTTTTTAGTCAGGAAGATGGTGTTCTAGAAATGCACAGTCATTGGGGATTACACAACAGTACATCTTAAAATGGTTGCAGTATAAAGTTTATGTTGTATATATTTTATCACAGTTTTTAAAAGAAACATAGATTGTCTTCAAGGAGTTCTAAAACCAGCATGGAAAAGTAACATGATAACTATATGGTTTAGAGATGGCAGAGTTGCCTCTTAGCCAAAGGCTGTCGAGTTTTGGAGTTTAGATAGCTGGACCTTCTATCCTTAAGCACCAATGGGTCTATGCACCCATTAGACACACCAGCAGTCTCTGGACTCAATCGCCTTCATGACAACTTGACAATCTGAAGGTCTCAAAAATAAAATTCTTAATCTGAAGATGTAGCTCAGTTGGTACAGGGGTTGCCTAGCATGCATTGCTGTGGGGTTATGTGTAAATTTAATTAATCAATAAAAAAATCAAAAGTCAAATATTGGGGTAAGAACCCGAAAGATCAGAGAACTAGGAACAGCTGCCAGTTGCTTCCTACCTCTTTAGTTCCTCTGTCCCAAAAGGCCTAGATCCTCTCTCCACCTGCCTTATCACTTCCTGTCCCCTCTCTGTACAGACCTCCAGACCTCTAAGTTAACTAGTGGCTGGCTCTGCCCTCTGACTCCTAGCAAGCTTTATTTGTCATAACACAAACAAAATATCACACAACAGTGGAGTATTCACCAGAGACTCCTCAGATATAGTTTGAGCCAATAGAAAGTCTTTATTAGTCAGCTGGTGACTACACTGGGTGTTTGGGATCCGAGTTTAGGACTGATCTTTTCTCAGGATGAGCTTTTCAACACAAAAACCATGTTTTAGGTTGACATATTTCAGTTAACAAAAAACGGTCAGCCAGAAGCAGAATTACAGAAGCCAAAAAGCAAGGTTAGTACATTTAGGGACTTTCCCAGAACTATGGACTTGAATAGATTAGGTCTTTGTTTTAGTTTTGACAGGTGGTGCTATCTAAGGTGCTGAGTTTTGCAGCCTGAATGGCACTTCTATCATGGAGTCAGTTTGCTAAAGTCTGGGACATACTAAGGTCTGGGGCCCTGTTATATGAATGAAGCTCTGGTTTTTATTCTCCACAAAAAACCAGGCATGATGATATACTCTGATAACCCCAGCACTCCAGGAAATTGCTCCAGAAAGGTCAGAAGGTCAGAGTTATTCTTGCTACGCAGTACATTTAAGATCAGACTGTGCTACATGAGACTCTCTCTCCAAAAGTGTGTGTGTGTGTGTGTGTGTGTGTGTGTGTGATTATCTGTTGGGGGACAAATTTTGTATGGTTTTGTATAGGTATGTGAATGTGAGTGTGCATGCATGAAGCCAGTGGGTATCTTCCTCCATTACATTCTACCTTATTTTTTTGGTTTCTTGCTGAACACAAAGCTCATCAATTGACTAGGCTGGCTGGTGAACTCCAGGGATCTACCTGCCTCCAGTTCCCATCCCAACTTCTCCAGCTTATGTGTTTACAGAAGCAAGATATGGTGCCACCTTCTTACATGCATGCTGTGGATCCAAACACAGGTTCTCATGCTTTTGCAATGGCAGATAATTTATTGATTGGCCCATATTCTCAAAGTCTGCCCCTTACACACACACACACACACACACACACACACCCCAAAATGAACGTTTTACTCTCCAGTATCCTCTATTTCCATATTATTACAACTTTTGAGAAGGTCTTCCCAACTCTGCATAAAAGCCCTCTTTTACCTCTAGTTGTTATGAACAAAAACTTGACTCATTTTTGATTTCTCTTTCTTATGTCCTACATTCTTTTACAGTGAGTCCTCTTCTTGTGCGTGGTCAGAACTTGATGGCTTCTCACTTCTCCACCACCATGGTTTCCCATGAGTCTGAATCTTCCAGAGAAGCTAAACCAATAGCAGCCATAGAGACCTGTCCTACACATATGCTTTGTGCACTTTAAGGAATTGGCTCTTACATTTATGGAAGTCCCAAGAGCTTCACTTAATAGACCAGAGACCCGGAAGATATAATCATGCAGTTCCAAGCTGATCCTGAAGGCTGGGGGAGCATAGGAGCTAATTGGGGAGGTCTAGTCTTCACCCAAGTTCAAAACCAGGATTCCAAAGTTTCATTTCAAAGATAGGCAGTCAGAGGAATTGACCCTGAGCCTTTTTGTTTGATTCAGGTCTGTTTGATTGAGTCAAGTTCAGTCTTCACCAGCATTTTAAGAGCACACACCATTAGTGTTCTTTCTGACCATTGAGCACTACGGTGAAGTGCGTGCCAGCTCTGTGTGACTAAAAACTACCCCCCCCCACACACACAGCTTTTCGTACTATCCTTTGTGATTGAGTGCAAACTCAAACTCTCCCCAGACCCCGCCCCCTAGAAGCCCGCCTAACAATGGCCCCTCTCCTAGAGTTTCCCTGGGTTCCAGACCTCTGCCCCAAGAAAGACGGCCCAAAGTTAGCTCCTTCTCTGGGGCTGCTCAAGACCACACCTACAGGTTACTTAGGGCGAGGTCATATTACAGCCCCCTGTCTCTCCAGAGGTCACCCACGATTGCTTTTCTCTGTACTCATTAAACCTGGGCTTTTTTTAATTTGGTCTGATTGGGATTATTGCGTCGGTGGAGAGGCTTGTCGAAGTGCAAAAAACCTATCACTTTATTGGGGGCTGCTCCCTCTTTAGGGCCCAGACTCAGAGTGCAGAGACACAGTTCATTTCCAGAAATAAGTTAAGTCTTAGTTACTTGAAATTGCTCTGCCTGGGAGATTGTCTTTCTGGTCTCTCCATTTATGGCTCTACTTACTCAGCCCTCTATTTATATTAGATAGGTAAATTGGGGTTACCATTCAGTGTTATCTTGTCCTGAAATTCTTCCTGCTTTGGGTACCCGGAGCTCTTTTGGTGGCTTCCTATCTACCATCAATTCCTTGTTCTTTTTTGATGGTTAATTTTCTCCTTGTTTGTCAAGCTGTTTGCCCCACTGATAGCAGGGGGGAACGGGCTGGTGGAAGACGGGGCTCAGTGTTTCCCTGATTGACATCAAGCTCACCTGTCGCACTGATCCTTGCTGGTGTAGCCACCCCCACGCTCAGACACAATTTCTAGTTTCCTAGCCTCAGAAATGCTCTGGACTGCAAATATCATCTGAGCCAGCGGGGGTTTCCCCGGGGGAAGTCCGGCGGATCCCGCTCTGCCCATCTCTCTATCAGAGCTCAAGGGAAGACAGAGGAAATTCTCTAGTGGTCCACGTCCCCACCAGCTTGCCTCCGCCTCCCCCCCCAACATCTGGAGGCGTTCAGGCGGGGAAGACGGATAGAGCCTCGGTTCCCGGCATCCTGCAGCGTGGCGAGGGGAAGGAAGCTACAAGCTAGCTGTGCACGTCCCCGGGGCGGGGCCTGGTCTCCAGCTGTGCGGCCTCAGAGCAGCAGGGGCGGGGCCAGTGGCGTCCAGATGCGGTGTAGGCGGTGCAGGGCTCGGACCGGGGCAGAGAAGCGCAGCCCAGCGGGAGCTGAAGAGTTGCGCAGGGACCAGGGCGGCCGGGACAAGCGCCCCGGGTTTCCTCCGGGCTCCCGGCACTGAATCAGTGTCGCCCCACCGGATCACGGTTAGTTTTGTCGCGGGAGTACACTACCTGTCTCTCTAACTTTTTCAGAATCTAGGACTGGGATGGGGGATCGTGCTGGCTCAGGTCTGGGATGTCAGTGAGCAGCAAGCAGCAGGTGGGTTTGGTGTATGGTTCTCCCTGCGCCTCTAGGTAACTTCAGGATGAGGCTTTGGCTTTTTAAATAGCTTTATCAGAGGAACTTCAGAAATAAAAGCCACCAGAGGCAACTTTTATTTAGTTGAGTTTTGTTTTACTGAATGGAGGCGGGTTTCCCCCCTCTGTTTGATCGCCACTTTCTCAAACACATCAGAATGGGTACTTCTCAACTTAAACTTGACAGTATGACTCAGAAGCTGGGAAATACAGGAACATTGACACCGCCTTGAAACAGCTCCCGCTGACTTCGAGGAGTTATTTTAGGAGAGATACCTGGTGGTTTTGCTTAGAGAACCACACCACGGAATTCTGTTGGCTTCTTGGCTCCACCACGAACACCAGCTGAGACCTGCGTTTTATTTCCTGTGGCTCTCTCACCTTGTTCAAGACATTTCTCAGCAGAGGGAGGAGCTGTTGTTTCTACACGGGTATCCAAAAATGAGTCACAAGGCTGCTCTAATTTCGAGACGTTGTTAATAAGCTTTTGAAAAGGGAGGTTGGATCCCTGTACTTACAGTATGACCAAGAGCTGAAACTGGTGCTGTCAAACTGGGCCAGGAGGCCTAGGAAGTAACAATTCAAGTTTTCTGTTTCCCAAAGCGTCTGATGGGACAGCATGCCTGCCAGCCAGGGTCACTAGGCTGATCTGAGATAACCCTTAAAAATCATGTGCTTTGCCACAGACGCTCAATAGAAAATTAATTTCATTATCCAATAACCATTTGGTTGTTATTTTCACTGCTTGGTAGAAATAGAACGTTTTATGGAGTGAGTGTAAATCACTCTGAAATTAAACATATTTCAGATGGCCTACTTTGATCAAATTAGTACTTTAAAAGACATTTAGAAGCTTTTGAAGAAGGTAGATAATTGCTGGAGCCAGACATTAAGATGTAAGGTCTCATTGTGGCTGGGTAGTGGCTCTTAGAAAGGGACTTCCCTATCAAGAGGCTCGGTAGAGACAGGAATAACGGTGTCCTCTAGCTGAGCTGAGGTTAGCTCTAGACTGTAGTTACAAGGCTCTAGTTTGTTCTAGCCTCTTCATCAAGTTCCTTGAATAAACCATGGACATGGTGCTATCGTGCAGCTAGGCCCATAGCTGAGCAGATTCTATGGGCTATGAGATGGGTACAATAAGAACTCTATACCCAAAGGAGGTACCCTTGTGTGGGAAGTAAGTTGAAATCTCGGGATTTAGAATGTTCTGGATCGTTGCTGGGTCAGCAAGGGAAGGTCTGAGTTCCAGTCCCCTGCTTGTCTTTATAGGCTGCCTATTTTTTACTCAATATGTGTTTTAAAGGTCCATTAGTGAGAAATGGCTTTCAAGTGTTTGAATGAACCATGTTTTGAGTTACTTAGCGGCTGTATAAAAGTAAATGCAGTCTGTTATCACCCCTGGGCAGTTCTGGGCACTCTTAGTTTTGTGTCTTTTTAAAAACACAGTGACTAATGAATGGCTCATAGCTGTGGACCACTAGATAGGAGGAGCACCTACCTCTCTGCTGATGGGTTTACACATGTCACTCCACATCTGAGAACTGACTTGATTTCCATGACTTTAGTAAGCTGAATTCTAATATATTAAATAGAAAATTCCAGGAATAGTAATATTACTTGGATTTATTTTATTTGAGACATGGTCTCCCTGTGTAACCCTGGCTGGCCTGGAATTCACAAATGCTTGCCTGCTTCTACCTCTGAGTGTTCATCTTCCAAGTGTGTGCCACCACCCGTGGCAGTAAAGATACTTTGAGAGAGAGAATGCATTCATACTAAATTAATTATGCCATATTTTTAAATTGTTCTTATACTAATTATTGTTCATCTCTTCCTGTGGATAATGTATGAATTTAAACCTGTGTGTGTGTACAGGGAGCAGTATAAATAGGAGTCAGGCATTCACCAGAGTCTCTTGGGCAGGATCTGTGAGGATTAAGGTGGACCAAACTCCTTGGTCCTCTGAGGTAGCTAACTGTAACAGCTTAATTTAAATCGACCTTAATCTCTCCTCCATCTCTCCTTTCACAGCCACAGAGTCACTCTCCTATAAGAAAGAAAAGATAAAGTGTGTTTTGCATTTCGTTCCTGGGCTTAGTTCAAATTTGACTAGTGATGATATAAAGAAGTTTAAAAATAAAATGAGCCTGACTGTAGACAAGGGTTGTTTAGGAACCAGAGGGATGATGGGTGGTCCAACAGAAGGAGCAGCAGGTACTAAGGACCCGTCAGGGAACTCCAGTTTGTTTCCTGGGGGTAGGGTGAGGCAGAGCTGAGGGAAGGGCAGAGAAATGAGGGTGGAAAGACAGAAGGACAGGATCACAGTGGCCCATGTGCCAGGTAGGCTCCAGCCCTTTATTCTGTGGGGGCCTCTCAGAAAACAAACAACATCCAATACATGTTTAAAAGAAAGCAGGTGTTAAGGAGATGGCTCAGTCAGTACAGTGCTGCCACCAGAGCAGAAAGATTTCAGTTTGATCCCCAGCACCCATGTAAAAGATTGGCCCAATGGCTGTTACTTATAATATAAGCACTCTGTAAGGGAAAAAAGAAGGATCCTGTGACTTATTGACCTTTTGGTCTAGCTGAATTGATAAATTCCATGCTCAGTGAAAGAGCTTAGGCACCCATGTCAACCTGTGACCTCCACAGGCATGTGTACTCCACCACACACACATGAAGAAGCATGCACACAAACATGAATAAACACACCCTCAGGACAGATTGAGAGCTACCTAGTCCTAGGGAGAGTAGTGTAATATTAAGTACAGAACATGAACAAGGCTAGAATCAAGTGGGGAGACATAGACATGAAGGCTGGAGCTGTTAGAACTCACATTGTAATACACGCAGAACCCAGTTGCCTATTGAGAAGTGGGCTGTGAGGATTGGGGGGGGGGTTAAGATGATGCCTATATTTCTGGTTGATGACTGGGATGGGAGCATCCCACCCTGTGGAAGAGTTGGTGTAGGCTGAAGGATGGTAAGGAGCTCACACACTACTTGGCATGTAAAACTTTACATGCCTTGGGAAAATTCTTGACCAAATAATAACTAAGGTTTATGCCAGTTAGTTTTTGTGAACTTGACACAAACTAGAGTCATGTGAGAAGAGGGAACCTCAGCTGAGGAATTTTCTCCATCAGGTTGACCAGTAGGTGGATCTGTGGGACATTTTACTGATTGACAATTGATATGGAAGTGCCCAGTCCACTGTGGGCAGCACCACCCCTGAGTAGGTCATCTTGGGTTATAGTTTAAAAGCTGAGCATGGCGTGGAGAGAAAGCAAGTAAGGAGTGTTAGATATGGTTTCTGGCCCAGAGATTTGGACTCGCTCTCAGCCCCACTGCTGCTTAGGCCCAAATAATCACAGAGACACTTGTATTATTTTTATGCTGATTAACCCAGGGTCCAGACATATTGCTAACTAACTTAACCCATAATTGCTCTTAACTTAACCCATAATTCTTATCTTGTTCAGCCATGAGGCTCAATATCTTTTCTCAGAGCAGCATTTCAGCTTCTTTTCTCTGCAACTGCTACCATGTTATCATCCTGTCTCCATCACATCTCTGTGACATCTCTGCAGCAGCTCTGCCTTGCTCTAAGAAGTTCCCAGGGTTTTCTTAGTCTGGTAGCCCTGCGCACACTTTCTGTCTGCCTCTGGCCAATTTGGAGGGACAAATATTTACAACATTTCATAATCCCACTACAAAGGGGCATTTCTTCATGGTTTCTGCTTCAGTTCCTGCCTCAAGTTCCAGCACATCCATCAGTGATGGATTATGACCCAGGACATGGAAGCCAAACAAACCCTTTCTTTGGCTAAATTCTTCCTGGTCAGTGCATTAGCATAGCAACAGAAACCAAACTCTGGCCAATGTATTGGGCACTAATGTCTACCAGGCATTACTCTAGGCTCAATTAATAGATTAACTCTTTTATGTCTCAATGGAATTCTGTGATAAGTTCTCTAACTACTTTAAAGAAGCTTAATGATTGGCAGCATTGGAAATTTATCCTAAGCACCTGGCTCCACAGTTGGCATCATTGAAATTTTCTACATGCTAATATGCTTTCTGGAGAAATAAATGAATAAATAACATTTTAGACTTTGTACTAAACTCAAATTGCATCGATTAAAAAGTAACAATTTTTTTTCAGAGTAGGAATAGCTCAAGTTATAAATAGACACTACATGGCCTTATTTTGCTAGATAGCATTTGTCTCCTCTTTTCTTTCTAAAATGTATGTGATTTATCTAGGAATACAACTGCAATTATTGTAAATTGCTCCAGTGTAGTGGTTTAGGTGAAGACAGCTTTCATAGGTGCATGTATTTGAATACTTGGTTCCTATTTGGTGGAACTGTTTTGGAAGGATTAGAAGGCATGGCTTTATTGGAGGAGGAGTGTCACGGGGAGGGGGTGTGTGTGTTAAGTTTTCAAAAGCCCATGCCATTCCCAGTTAGCTCTCTCTCTCTGCCTCATGGTTGGTGATCAAAGGTGAGCTCTCAGCTACTGTTTAAGCACCATGCCTTCAGCCCTCCACCATATTCCCCACCATGGTGATAATGAACTAAACACCTTTATGGAGACTCAGGGCATCTGAAGATTCTCAGAGCCCTGACCTCTAGAGCTGTTTCTTAAGCACTGAGTGTCCAGCTTTTCCTGTTTCTTTGATGTGTTTGGTCAGTAAAAACTTGGTCAGGGGCCCCAGTTCTAATCAACCGGTTGTGAGTCACATGGTGAAAGAATCACTAACATGCAGTCAGGGACATAAAAATGTCACATCTTACATTCCTGGCTTATGATCTGCCGGCTCATACCTATTTAACTTGGTTTGATTCTAAGACAGGTACTCTCCTACCTCTAACTTGAAGAATGTCACACAGTGAATGGACTTTGCTATAGACTTACCCTCTTGGCATTAGCTTGGCAAATAATTCAATTATTTTCTGCTGAGGTCCTGTTTTGTGTTTGGGGCATTTGAGTAGATTCCATTGTTCCTAACAAAGGTATTCTCACCAACAAGCAACTCCCCCACCAAGTCCAGCCCCAATTCTACATCATTCTCGATGACCAGATCTGCTCTTACTTGGGTAAATACTTTGGTTTTTGTTTAATACAGTATTGATCATCTTGATTTTGGACCTTTTAAAATAGAAACATTGAATTAATGTTGTATACAAATTTAATCAAATGCACCAAGTTTAAAGCATTAAAATGTTCAGATATATAAAACTTGGTACCTTCCAATATTTTATTCCTGTGTGAATTAAATGTTTTGACACTTCTTCAGACTATCAGGAAATTGATAGTCAGTCACCTGTTGTGTGGAGGGCAACATGGAGCCTTCTCTGGCAATACAACCCACCTGCCTCTTGGTTTAAATTTCTATAGCTGCCTATGGTTCATTAAATACTTCTCTCAATAGAAAGTTAAAGATTTGCATCATGATTTCATGTGGGTTTGTTTTGCTTCCTCAATTCTGCTGGGAGTTCCCTGAGAGATGGCCACTGCTATGGTTCCCTCAGAGTCTCCACCACCCTACCCCATGCCCATCCCCATTCTAGCCATTTGCTGATAACAAAGCCATTTGTCAGAGTAAGCATTTGTGGTCTATTCTCTGAGCCTTGGATTCCTTGGACGATAGAGTATGCTGTTCAAGTTCTTTGTAAGGCTTACTAACTTGTAATGTGAATTGGTTTGGGGGTTGGAACTCTCTAGTTGAGACAATGAAATGTCTTCAGCATTCACTGACCGTGTTTTCCTTTTCAGTGGGTACTAAGATACTCTGGATGTAAGTCTCCTGATAGAGTATTTCTTTTTGCATTCTGGACTCTTCCACTCCTCCCTCAGTCACAGATGGAAAGCAATATTCTTGGCAGAACGTATTGGTTAATAATGCGAATGTTAGCCTTTTGGAATAGTGGAGGAAACAGGACATATTCTGGCTTCAGAACAGCTCTGAATGACAGCAAAGCTGCTTCTCTGGACTTTATCTCTCACTTTCTACTCACACCCATTGGGCTAGTGGCCACAATCTGATCATGAATAAATTACAACAATTTGTGAGATGGATTCCATACTCTCACTAGACTGCACATCTGTGTCCTCTTTATTTACTACATTAAGCTACATGAAACAATGTTTCATCAGTGTTTCATATGGCATAACAGCCTGGAAGGACAGAAAAAACAAGTAGTTCTATTGCTGCTATCACCGCCTCTCTCTTCCCAACACCTATCTAAAACCTTCCAAAAGCCTCAGAACAGGCCAGTGAACCTCAGTGTGTAGCCTATAGTTTATACATATTAGAATCGCCTACGGTGTTTCAAAATAAAACCAAGGGGAGGGAGCAAGACAGAGGAGGAGGAGGAAGAGGAGAGAAGAAGGGAAGGAGGGAGGAAGAGAGAAAAGGAAGAAAGGAAAGAGTAAGGGGAGGAGGAGAGAGGATGAGAGCTCCGCCCTGGCTTCCACCCATCGCAGACGGAGAGGTGTCAAATTCCGTGAAAAGCTGTTACTTCCTGTAAGGTCCCCTTATAGGAATCAGTAACTCTTCTAGAACAGGAAGTTCTGGGAAGTCTTATGCAGAGCAAAGATGCTGGCTTAAACTGTAATGACCATCTAACAGCCCGAAAGAGATAGCTTGAGGAGGCAGATTAAACATTCATAGATGCAGGAAAACACATCATTTGACACACAGAAATGGGGAATCATTTTTCTTGGAAGGGTAAAGCACTTGAGAGCATATTGATTTTGAATTAGACCTTTGCAGGGAACATCAATCATCTGCAGAATAACCTGGTAAAGGAGGGCACTTTGCTGTTTTCTTCATTCCTGAGAAGTCTGGTAGCTGGCATTCTTGTGCCCTCTCTGCATGTTTCAGGCCCCTAATCAAGTTAATCTCTGCCTCAGTTTCCTCCCCTCCCCCCTATCAAGATAACTCCTCGTAAACTGGGAGGTACCTCAGACCCCATGATCTCTAAAAGATTTCCTGCTCTCCGGGTTTGACTCTGTCTTCTAATACCTCCTGATGCTCTATTGTGGTGTTTCTGACTGCCGTGAGGGCAAAGACTGTGACTCATGAAAGTGACTGAAAAGAGACATTCCAGTGACTCAATTATTTGAGAACTATTTATCAAGGGTCTCCATGTTAGATACTCTAAAGAACATTACAAATACAGCAGATACAGACTCAGGCACTACCCAGGACCCCATGGACATTGTGGGTGAGCAGACCCTGAACAGCAAGAGACTGTGTTGTAAACTGATCAGCAGGGGACCGAGGTGAGTATTAAGAAAGAGGAAACATGGTCAGTGTCAGTTCATAGCCCCAGTCTGAGGCCAGAGAAGAGGTCACATTCTCAAGAAGCCCAGTTCACACCAAAATTAAAGCTGGGTGGGCGGCTCTCATTACAAGGGGCCCCTTTTCAGCAAAGGGAGATCTGCAGGATGTAGATCAAAACTGAGATTCCTTTATGAGTGTCCGTGGGCATGCAAGTGCACACACACTTGTACTTGTGCGTGAATGCATGCGTGAGGGGTGGCGAATTCAAGCTCAAGTGTGCACACGTTGAGAGAGTAATGTTGTTAAAAAAAGGAGAGTTTTTTTCATTTGAAGAGTGAAAGTGATAGGAAAAACAGAGAAGGAAGTTTCTTTGTGCTTCATGCAATCTGCTATGGTTAGAGGTTGGTCTTAATATTTCAATATGTAATGTATAGTGGCAAATAATAAAAATCAAAGTTCAGAAACTTATGAATTTGTGAAGTAGACTTTTAAAAATTACTTATAGGGCTTGCAAGATGGCTCAGTGAGAAAGGGCATTTGTCCCCACGCCTAATGACCTGGATTTGGAGCCCAGAACCCATATGCTGATGAGAATTGCCACTCACAGTATGCACACTACACACAAAATGAACAAATAAATGTGAGGCCTGGAGAGGCAGCTCCACAGTTAAAAGCATTTGCTGCTCTTGCAGAGGGCCCAGATTTGGTTTCCAGCATTCACATGGCTAGTCACAGGACAACCATTTTTCATTCCAGTTCCAGGGGATCTGACATCCTATTCTGCACTCCTCAGGCACCAGACGTGCGCAAGGTATACACACATACATGCAGGCAAACACTCATGTACATAAAATAGAAGTAAATCTTTGAATAAATAAATGTAATACAAATATCTTTTTAAAAATTTTAAAGTCACTATTATCACCTAAGGTTGCTATGCTTGGGCTAGGCGTGTCACTCTTGAGGTTTTGTCCTAAGTGGCCCATGAGGTGAAGCACGTTTGCTCATAGCTTCGTCTATTCCGGATCGTTGTCTGTGAACTTGGCTTCCAAGCAGGGCAGAGAGGTTGCAATACCTGTGTTGCAATTGATAACCTCCCCCTAGCTTTGCAGCTCCTGCCGACTCCTTCCTTTTTCTTCTCTTCTGACCATTGTTGACCTTTTCTTATTATCTCGCTGGCTGATATTTTCTCAAATATTAAAAGCTGATGTGAGGACAGAAATAATGACTTCTTGATTTTCTTTTTCACTATTAGGATTTAAGGTTTAAACTGCCAATCACTTTTCTGTGGCTGTAATAAAACAATGAGATCAAAGTGAAGTTGAGGAAGAGAGAATTTATTTTGGCTTTGAGTTTGGGGGATTAGAGCGCATGACGGTAGGAAGCTTGACAGCAAGCGGCAGGTATGGTGGCTGGAGCAGGAAGCTGAGAGTTCACATCTTGAATCTTGAGCGTACAACAGAGAATAAATTAGTAGGAGGCAGAGCTTTTTGCTGTCAAAGCCCACCTCCAATGATGTACTTCCTGTAGCAAGGACGCACCACCTAAGCCTCCCTGAACAGTGTTACCAGCTGGGGATCAGGTGTTCAAATACCTAATACTATTAGGGACATTTCTAACTTAAACCACAACACATTATTAATATTATTTTAATCAATAACCATATTTGTGTATGTAAAATGTACACTGTGACATTTTTATATACATGTGCAATGTGCCTGATTAAATCAAACTAGCTTATATATCTGGCATTTTGTTAGCTTACCTATGGGATATAAAGTGTAGACAAGAGGGGCTGGAGAGATGGCTCAGCGGTTAAGAGCACCCTCTGCTCTTCCAGAGGACCTGGGTTCGATTCCCAGCATCCACATGGCAGCTAACAACTGTCTGTAGTTCCAGTTCCAGGCAAACACCAAGGCAAATAAATAAATAAAGTTTAAAAAAAAAAAAAAAGGTGTAGACAAGAATTTTAAACTTAATTTTTTCTTTTTTTATTTACTGTATTCATTTATTTGCATGTGGTATATGTACCCATGCACAGAGAGAGAGAGACAGAGAGAGAGAGAGACAGAGAGACAGAGAGACAGAGAGACAGAGAAATGAGTGTGTGGAGAGCAGAGCCAGACATCATGTGTCTTCTACTATTTATTCTCTACATTATTTTCTTAAGTTATTTTATTGTTGGACAGTTTCATACATAAATATAATGAATTTTATTTTCCCCCCAAAAACTGAAATATTTTATAGGTGATAAAATTTGTTTCTTAAGGAATCAAATTATAGGCCCATCAGCTAATCTTCAAAGGTTAACAGCTGACATTGGAAATGTCCCGTTTAGTCAACACCTCTTTGTTGATATCAAACTGTACAATTCAAGTTATTAATTACTCTAAACTGAGCTTTGAGTGCTCTGGGCATTTGTGTATCAGGCTCAGTGACTATTACCTGTCTGGATTCCACCGCCCTTAGCCTCAGCATACACATAATGAATATTTTCCATTTTGTTTACTTCAGTTTAGTTTTAGTAACAAAAGCATGGACAAGCTTGTCTTCTTTTGATTTTTCTTATTTAGGGCTAAGTTGCTAAGTCAGTCTAGTACCTTGTTCTTTTTATGTTGTGTGGAAATTTATGGCTTCATGTCCTTATACTTGGTTCTTTTTCTCTGGGGTTTCTTCAAACTGCTATCATTATTCTAAAGGACAGAGAAAGATTTGTGAATTTTTTACTAGTGTTTCTCTTATTGATTTTGCACTTTAAAATCTATAGTGTCTCTGAGACATATTAGAGAGTTTATGGTAAAGATTACAGAGAATTCAGCTTGTGCCAGGCAATCATAACGACCTGGTTTATTTAAACTCTTATTATTTTTCTGATGTGTATGTGTTTACTTACCAATGCTCTGTATGTAATTGTCATGCTTCTTAGTATTTTACTCATATTCATTTGCCTCTATTTTTATATTACAAAGTGCTATTCTCTTCATTATTGTTTTATGATAGATGTGTCAGCCAGGACCTCTTTCAGTTCCTATTACTGCATTTTTAATTAATAAAAAAATTAAGTGGCCAATAGTTGAGAATTATTTCAGTGTGTGTTTATGTGTTTCACATGTTTCACATGCACATGTGTGCACATGTGAGCAATGGAAGCCAGAGATCAAACTCAGGTATCATTTGTTAGGTGTCATCCTGTTTGTTCTTTGAGACAGGCTCTCTTACTTGTTCTGGAAATCCCTGAGAAGGAGAGTGGGCTGGCCAGCCAGCCCCTGGGTCGCCCTGTCTCTACCTCACCAGATCTAGGAACAAGCTTGCACCTCTAGGCCTGGTTTATTTATGTCAGTTTGTCTAAGCCGTCACCCCAGCCCCGTGAGAATTATTTTAGGATTATTGTCTCCTTTTCCCTTTTTCCATGCTATGGTTTCACTGCATAGGGGAAACTCACTGTGCTTCCTCAGCTGTCTCAGTGCAGAGATCACTGATGTGTGCACCACAGCTGGCTCTGGGTAAATTTCTTTTTCAGATTTTTAATTTAAAGCCTTTCGAGAAGCTTGAGTTTATTGCCATTAAAAACTTAACATGTGAAGAACTTCTGATTCTCTTGTAAATATGTCTATGGGTTTGTTCTGAAGTGGAATCCACCCAGGGCCTTGATTATGTCAGAAAGGGGCACAGTCAGCAGGGGGCAGTTTCTGAACTCTCTCTCTCCCCCCCCCCTTCTTTCTCTTTCTCCTCTCATTTTTTTGAGACAAAGTCTCTCTCTTACGGCACTCTGGCTGTCCTGGAAATCTCTCTCTATATATATATGAGACTATGTTGGCCTTGAACTCACGGAGATGCTCTTTTCAGCTACCTGAGGGCTGAAGTCTGAGTCACCCTACACTGGTCCAAATTCATTAGCTTTTTGTTAGTAATTTGGGCTTCAGGAGTAAGTCTTCCTTCCTTCATCCCTCTCGGCCTCCCTCCCTCCCTCCCTTCCTCCCTTCCTTCTCCTCCCCCTTCACTCCACCTTCCACGCCTTCCTTACACTTTAAGGGGCCACTGATCTGGTGAATAGCTAGAATCCCACCTGCAACCTCTTTGTTCTTTTCAGTGCTGGAGGTGGAACCCAGGACCCTGCACACACTAAAAACCACTCTACCACTGAAGTATTCCTCTGCTGCCTCTACATTCTATTTGAGATGAGTCTCATTAACTTGGCAGTCTGGCCTTGAGCTCAGTCTTTAGCTCAGGCAGGCCTTGAACTTGTGATTCTGTTACCTTAGCCACCCCCTGCTGAAATGGATGAGATTTATATAGGTCTATGCCTTTCAGCCCACCTCTATCTTCTATCGTCTGTCTATCTATTTATCTATCTATCTGTCTGTCTATCATCTATTTATCTATCTACCTGTCTGTCATCTATCTATCTACCTAATTACCTACCTACCTGTCTGTCTCTATCTATCTGCCTGTCTATCTGCCTATCTATCTGCCTGTCTGACTGTCTGTCTATCTGTCTGTCTGTCTGTCTATCTATCTATATCTTTCTCTTACTTTTTAGCTTTTATCAAACTTTCATATTTGAGAAAAGCCAATTAATTCTATGAATGAAGAAAACTCAGGCTTCTTTCTTCTTTCCAGCAAAGGCAGTCACATCCAGCCTTTTGATATGTAAATCTTCAATCTCCGAATAATGTGCTTCTAGCCCAATTTTCTGATTTTTTCCTTTTTAGACATTGGTGGAGCTTTGGCTCATTTCCACCTCTCTCTAGCCAGACATGTACCCCTATCTCCAGTATGACTCTATTGTAAGTTAAGCCAGATCAATATTCTGTGATTAATATTATGAAAGCTCTAATTGAAGCAGAACCTTGTATTACGTCATGAGCATGTGCTGGAACTCACTGTATGTTCTGTCTTCCAGACAGTCACTCTGTGCATTGTTCTTTCCTCCTTAGTCTGCCTTTCTTTCCCATTGTGCAACTTCAGGTTATCTAAATTTCCTCTCAAACCATGACCCACCTAGGCTTCTGTCATCTTCATCTCCCTGCACAACCCCACAACCTCCTTCCTCATCTAGCAGGCAGTTGTTTTCACTTAAGTGCCCAGCTGCCCTTTTAGGTCTCTCCTCTGCCAATCCACTCAGTAAAGTTCTTACTGTGTAAGCATGAGGATCTGATTTCAGATCTCTAGCACCTACACGAAGAAGACACAGGTATGGCAGCTTGGGTCTCTAATCCCTACATGCAACAAGCAGAAACAGAAAACCCCAGTGGCTTGCTGGCCTGACAGTCTAGCTGAATAGCTCCAGGCTTGGTAAGAGACCCTGTCTCAGAAAATCAGATGGAAAGTGACTGGCTTCCACACATGCACCCATGGGCACATGCATGTGTATACAAACATGCACACAGATGTGTATCCCCACACTCTTCCCAGAATAACAATAAATAATAGAATAATAAAAACGAAAGCTGAGCCAAGGACTTTATAAACACTAAGTCATGAGGCCATCAGGCCTCAGATTGGCTTATACACTTCATGATTCTTTCTCTGAAATCTGTGTAGCTGGAATAACCACCTTGAGATTCTTGAACATAAAAAAAAGCACATGTGAACATTCCCTTCCTTCCTAGAATTTTCTTAACTTTTCCAGGTTGCTTTTATTGTTCTTCATTTTATTTAGTTTTACCTATGCAAAGTTTTTGTTGGTGGAATGTACCACATAGCTTTTTCGGTGATCCAATAGGATGTTCTTGTCTAGAAAAAAACTTCATGAGTCCCTTGCTTCATCAGAGAAATATGCTTCACTTCATAGTCCCAGAGTTAATGATTCTGAATGTGCTTGCTGAATATTCATGGCTTGCTGGGATAAAATAAATCTGGTAGGAGATATTTTAGATTTTTATCAGGGATTATTTTATAATTTATGACATGTATTTAATAGATGATAGAGAATATTTATTTTTTAATAATTTATTTTTTTCCATTTTATATACATTTGTGTTTTGCCTGCATGTATGTCTGTGTGAGGGTGTAGGATCCTCTGAAACAGGAATTGCAGTTATGAGTTGCTGTATGGGTACTGGGAATTGAACCCAGGTCCTCTGGGAGGGCAGCCAGTGCTCTCAACTGCTGAGCCATTTCTCCAGCACCAAAAATCTTTATATTTATATTAAACAATTCTGTGAGTTTTTGTATCCTTACATAGAGTTAAACAGGAGAAAAAAGGAAAGAGATTTTAGAATATGTGGAAAAGAAGTTATTTAAAACCTCAAATAGGGCTGCCAATATGGCTCTAGTCAGTGAAGGCCTTGCTGTGAAAGTCTGGTGGCCAAGTTCAATCCCTGGAACCCATTTAAAGATGGAAGGAAAGACCCATCACAAGATTGACCTCTGACATCCAGATACAGCCATATACACCCATATACACCATAGAACACACATCCCCACACATCTCAAGTTATTTAAACTTGAATAATACAGTAACCTATAACCTATAGGTGTTAAGGTCACTTTTAGCCATAGATAAAATGGGAAGTAAGCTGTTAATAGCACACAGGCTATTAATAGCACCATTCACACATGTGGTTACCAGCTCTGCATTATTTATATGAATGGATTAAGGTCCTGTGAATCTCCTAAACTGATGGAAGCAGATACCAAAGACAGAGTGTTTACTCTTCCTGTGTAAAGCTCCTTAAGGACAGACCACCTCACCCAGTCCTCTCCCAATTGATAAAGTCAACATTCATATATGGGAGAAGGCAGCTAGGAAAGGGGAGAGAGGCAAGTTTAGAAGCACCCGTTTCTTAGAAATTGATTCCCTTTCTTGGGAATCACCCTGTCTACCTACTGGGACCCTGGAAGCCTGAGGAATCCCAAGCAAGGGCTAACAGCGGTGCAGTGGAATCAGAACGTGACTTCACCTAACAGCCAGGGTTGACCCTTAGGCCATCTGTACATCAGTGTGCAGATGTAGTATGCTAAGTAAACCCCTGGCTCTGAGTGCAATTTTCCTGTTACCTTAACAGTCTGGCCACATCAATTTCTGACAGCTTTTAGAGACTTAATTGAACTCCCATTAATTTTCAGTTCCTCTTAGCGTGGTGGCAGGAAACTCCTCTGATGCGTGCGGTTTTTGCTGACCTGTGTGGAAGAGGCAGGCCATTTGCAAGGTTGCACCGTACCTCCCAACTGCTCTTCATTTGGGTGAGCTGAACAGGAGAATTGAGGTACGGTCAAAACTACCCGCTTTCATTCCAAAACTGGCTCTTCCAGTTCTCCAGATCTCTTATCGGACTGAACCTGGTCAAGGTTAAAGCTACCAGGTGTCTATCTCTGTGCCGTCCTGATTTCCTAGTCCCTCCGCGCCTGTGCAGCCCTGAGAAGCAGCTTCTTGCCTTCTGTGCAAATACTGAGATGCAGCTCCCAGAGCCTTATTGTCTTTTCCCCACTGAGACTACAGTTTTCAACAGGAAAGACAGAACTATCCTCTGATTTGTTATGAAATGTGTATGCTTTATATGAAATTTTAGATAAAATATGAATAGAATATTATAAATGCAATGTATAAAGATATATACCTTAGATCATGACCATCAAGATAGTTAATTGGAATATTGCTTATATTTTCATTTCAAATTAGAACAAATCTTCATTTTAAATGCATGGGAGTTTACTTTCCATAAGTTACGATTTTTCTGTGATTCTTGTTAGCTTCCTAAAGTGGGATTAAAGAAAAATAGATTTGGGAGGCACAGAACAACCCAAAGACAGTTGTATTAGTAAGTATTGTTACAACAAAGCAGCCCTAGCTCGCTGTTAGCCATTTCTTATGTTTGTGAAGATAGCATGACTTCCACAATAAGCAAGCCCTGGATGGATCTTCCCTGGGTCGTGTCTAGGCTAGCTCATTCAGTCCCCATTCTCCAGAAAGCTTGCTCCTGCTCCCTCAAAATATCCCCATCAGGAAGATGTGTTACCGAGGCATCTGCTTCTGCTGTGTGTTCTACTGTTCTCTCGTCAAAGCAAGATTGACTAACAAGTGCATACTCAAAGGACAGAGAAGCCAACAATATTTATTGATGAGGAAAAGTAACCACTTAACCAGTTCTCTGTAGTTTTAGTTATTAGTCATCAACTGTTGCTGCCAAAAAAAATGAAGTGGAATATTCCAGAAATCATATATATGTAATATACATATATATAACTTTATGTAACTTTAAGTAACCTTTATTGCACTATTATACATTTCTATTTTCTTTATTTTATTTTTTATTTTATGTGTATAAGTATTGCGCCTGCACATATGTCTGTGTACCAGTCACACATTGGGTGCACGTGGAAGCCAGAAGAGGGCCTTGGATCCCCTAGAACTGAAGTCATAAGTGTGTTAGCAACTAGTCATGTCTAAATTCTATTGTCACTGGAATTGAAGAGAAAGTTCAACTTTCACAATCATTTTTTGAAAGGAGTAACGTCGAATGAGAAGCATCTCAAATCAAACTCTGCTTCATCACACAGTTCAAAGGTGGGGATTAAGACTGACAGAGCGGTCAGCAAACTGTAGCCGACACAATGAAGTAATGGAATGTACCAATGCATTTCAGAAGAGAATCTCCAACAAAAATGAATGAATACCTTTTGGCAGTTGGAGGGAGAGACTTTGATGTCTTTGAAAGTCACTTATCTGGCAAACCTCATGCACTGATGTCATTAGAAAGCTCAGATGATTCTTCATCTCATATTTAAAAAGAGTCAGTCAGAAATTTCATATATATAGATTGTCAGGCTTATGCAGCAAGCATTTTAGTCACTGAGTAATCTTGCCTGCCTGAGAATTAAAAGGGATACTTACTTAAATTTTTAAAATTTATTTTTAATTTTTACACAGTTTAAAATAGAATTATATCACTTTCCTCCATCTAGTTCCCCTCAGTACATTTGCTCACCTCCCACCCATGTCCTCCCAGCTCCTAAATTTATAGCCTTTTTTCTTTACTTTTGTTACATATATATAACAATATGTATAATATTATTTTTACACATATACAAGCTGCTGAGTCCCTTTTTGTTGTGTGTATATATGGTTCCAGGGCTGACCACTTTGTAGTGGATAACCACTGCGGGGCTTGTCTCCAGCAGAGGCTAATTCTCCTTCTCCCAAGTGACACACTTGTAGTTTTTTGTTTGGGGGTGGCACCCCGTGAAGCTTTTCCTTTTTTCATGTCAGCATGTCATTGTCATTGTCCTGGTCTTGTTCGTGTAACCATATCTAAGAGAAAATGTCACAGCATATATCTTTATTATTTCTTCTAGCCTTAACTTTAATAATCATACTCTGTCTCAATGAAGAGTCTTTAAAATTCCCATATTGTGCTTTGAATGAACCCTTCAAAAAGGTTATAACTAGTTTGTTTTTTTTTTTTTTTTGGCAAATATACTTTTAAAAACTTAACCCATTTGGTTTTGATTTTCTTTTTTAAGTTACCTTGAGAGCAATAAGAAAATATTTTAAGCTTATAATGTTTAAAAGATAAAAGAATACTTTCTTGTCAGCAAAGGCGGGCTGATCCTCTGAGTTTGCTACAGAGCGGGTTCCATGCCAGCCAGGGCTACACAGAGAAACCTCATCTCAAAAATAAAACAAAACAAAGGAATACTTTCTTCTCTTGTGATGTGCCACTTTTAAAAATCAACAAACTGAGCGAACACCAAGGATTACTCAGTTGAGTGAAATGATTATTCATGGATTTGAGTCAACCTGTTGGGGAAAAGGCCTTTGTTGTCTTTTAAGGGTGTGTTCTTACGGGTGAGCTAAAAAAACAACTTCGAAACTACTGTGAGACAGTGGACTGTCCTGTTCCCACCCAGATGACTGTGGTTGTGGGGGTGGCTGAGCAGGAGAGGCTGGAGCAAGTGGCTGAGCGAGGTCTGTACAGGGTGATCACAGCTGAGCAGCCCGTGACCTCATCAAACGTGGGCAGAGCTGAGAGGTTAGTCTACCACAGGCAGTGTGCCCTGGTGCGGGCTGTACCTACCCGAGAAAGAGTGTTATAGGAGCTTTTTCCACGGTCTCATATGGACCGGCAAAGTACTTTTTGACCTGTAGCTATCATCTCCTTTAACAATTATTTAATTTTTTTTATAAAACCCAGTTCTAATAGCTATATATTACAAAACCTGAAATAAGAGCTTGACTACTATACAAAAATGACCATTTAAATTCTATTGGGGACAAGATCTTTCCGCTTCACTCACAGCTGGACGGAATATACTACAAAGCACCTGTGTCTAAATGGGTACTTAAGTTCATATCGAAAGGAAAACACTAACTTTTCTGAACTTACATTGTGGTAGTTTGAATGTAATTGGCCCCAAAGGCTCATGGGGCCTCCATATTAGGAGGTGTGGCTTTGTTGGAGGAAGTATGTCACTGTGAGGGCCAGCTTTGAGGTTTCCTGTGCTAATATACCCACCCAGTGTCTGAGCCCACTTCCTGTTGCCTCCTGATCAAGATACGGGCAGCACTATGTCTTCCCGCACTCTGCCATAAGAATAACAGATTGAACCTCTGAACTGTAAGCCAACCCCAATTAAATGGTTTCTTTATAAGCCATTGCTGTGGTTGTGGTGCAACAGAAACCCTAACTAAGACACACATGAAAGGAGAATGAAGTCTGAAATTCACGTTTATCATTAGTATGGAAAGGCCCCTATAAGCTAGAGGGTTTGTTTCCTTCTGTCTTCTCCAGTTCACCTCTGTGGCAAACTCCCCATGGTCAGATCTGGACCTCCATCTGCTCTGCATTCTGCTCATCTGTGTCTGATTTTTCTTACTACAAGTCAAAATACTTGTAGTATATTGTTGTGAAATCAGAAAGGGTTTTATTTGTTGGCATTAGACAGCATTTCTTTGATGTACACATTAGTTTGTCACAGCAAAATATGACAGTCTGAATGGGTTCCAGGCCTGTCAGGTTTACTGACCATATCCAACCACGGGCAGCTATGAATGAAGCCCGATGCAAAACCCACCAACTTACTTAAAATGTTATGAGTTGGCTGCTTCGTTTTGTTCTGTTTCTGTTTTCTTTAATCAAATATGTAGCTCTCTGGTATGAACTTTGTAAATGGCAACATCATATCACAGTATCAAGAGACTGGATACCATTGGCACCAGAAATCTGTTCCTCACAGTTCAGTGATGCTGTAAATTCAATGCCAGAATGCTGGCAAGTTTGGTGGTTTGAACAAGATGTTCCCCCATGTTTGGGGCATTTGAGCAAATTGTCTGCAGCTGATGGTACTGTTTGAGAGGTTTAGGAGGTGTTGCTTTGCTAGAGGAAGTATGTCATTAGCTATGGGATTTGAGAGTTTAAAAACTCACACTACTCTGAGTTTGCTTTCTGAGCTTTGTACTAGCTGTTCAATATGTAAGCCCTTAGCCTGCTGCTCCCGACATAATGGACTCTTGTCCTTCTGGAACCCTAAGCCTATATAAACCTTTCTTCTCAAAATTAGCTTGGCCTGGGTGTATATGTCACAGCAACAGAAAAAAGACTCATTCAGCAAGGTGTGTTTCTTCTGAGGTGTGTTTCCCTGCTTACAGATGAACTTTGTCTTCTACTCAGCCTCTGAGTGTGTGGATTTGCTCCCACTGAAATTCTTATTGGCCGTATTGAATTAGGATCCATCACCAAAGACTTCATGTTAATTTAAGTACTTCATTTCCACCTCCAAATACAGAGACATTCTGACATGCTAGAGTCAAGACTTTCACATATGAATCTGGGATGAGTAAATGTGAAATGAGCCATGTGAGATAATTACTGGCTCATGCTCCTTAAGATAATTAAACAGTTTTAAGTCCTTTTTATTGATGGTGAAACCAAGAGTGGGCTTGTGCCTCTGAAATGTCTCTTAGTGCCCAAGCTTGGGCACAGAGTTTTTAGAGGCAAAAACCACAGAGACTTTAAATTAGATAAGGGTCAGTGTAGCCTTGAAATATTCATTTCTGGCAGAGTATAGTAATTATTTTGGATACAATATACTTGTATCTTTTCTAGTTATTTTGGTTTACTTTAGTCATTTTGGTGAATACGTCTAGATCATGGTCAAGGCCATGGAAATCTCAAATGTGTTGTGAAGGCAGACATGGCCACTGGTTGGGAACTGTCTAAACCAATACAAAATGGAATCAGGACAAGATGGCATTACCTTTGTCATTTCAAAGGGACATAACTTAGACCATAGCAATCAAAAATTTTCTTTTATTGTTGCTGTGGAGTGAATGTGTACAAAGCTTCTCCTTTCTGAGTAGAGTTATAGTTACATTGTGTTTATAAAAGTTGCTTTTTTTGGGGGCTGGAGAGATGGCTCAGCGGTTAAGAGCACCGTCTGCTGTTCCAGAGGACCCGGGTTCGATTTCCAGCACCCACATGGCAGCTAACAACTGTCTGTAGTTCCAGTTCCAGGCAAACACCAAGGCAAATAAATAAATAAATAATAAATAAATAAAGTTTAAAAAAAAAAAGTTGCTTTGGGGATGATCAGGGACAGTGAGTCTCTCGGCTGTTCTCTGCAGCATTCAGTTTGATAGATACATAGTTACCATCCAGATTCATTGATCTTTTTGAGTCATTCTTCCTGATAGAACAGAAAATGTGTGTGTGTGCAAGCATGTGTGTGTGATGGTATTCTCTTGCGCTCCTGTGCATATGTGCACCTGTGCATTCAGATGTTGATACATATGTGTATATGTACATGTGGAGGCCAGAAGTTAACATTAGATGTTTTCTAAAATTTCCCCTTATTTTTTGAATGTAGGTCTCACTGAATTTGGAGCTCCAGGGCCATGATTACAGATTTGCACCACCAAACCCAGATTTTTACATGAGTGCTGGGGAATTTCAACTTAGGTCCTCAGGCTTGGATGGCAAACACTGTACAAACTAAGACAGATCTAGAAAATAGCAAGATTTAAGGGCCAAATCCAATAGTAGGGTCCAGGCCCCAATGGCCCGTATATTTAACTAATAGAGTCATACCACCCTTCATTTTGAATTCTGCTAGACAACCTATTAATGCGCCACATAATGGTGAAGCCTGTCTCCATTCTCAATGCCCTTTTGTTAGTGTCTTCCTTCACTATTCCTGTGAGAGCGAAGTGATTCTAACAAACTCCTAGCATTCTTCATTACTCCACCATTAAGGCTTCCTGGTTTTTTTTGTTTGTTTGTTTTGTTTTGTTTTATTTTGTTTTTATGGCTTTCCAGACTGAAGGTGAATTCTCAGTTGACCTTCATTTCATATGAAGCCCCTCCATCCTCAGAAGCCAGAAGGCTGTGATTATGAAAGACGCCGTCTTTCTTAGGGGAAGATGCCAAGAGCTATTTTTCTTTCACTGTTATTTCTTGGCCCTTTAACCTGGGGACCGTTCAGGTTCTCCAGAACTGCTCAGCTTTCATGATCACTAAGCCTCTACAGTAAGAATCTGTGGGATGGGATACAAATGTGACCACATACTACACTCACAAGGAGCTTGTTCTAGGAGCCTCAGTGCATGCAGTTGCAGCACTGGACACCCTCCAGGGAACGTCACTGTCTCCCTAAGGCTGAAATCCACTTAGGCACCGCCATCTCTTGACTTCTCATCTGCTCTCTCTCACATGGAGTGTTCTTGCTTAACAAGAACAGGGTGAAGCAACCCACTCCGTACACTCCTTCCTTCCCTTCCTTCCATATTGTGCTGAGATCTCTTGGGCCACATGACATGCATGCATACAAAGAAAGTTAGAAGACATAAAGAGATTTCTGATACTTATAAACCATCTCTGGTACTTTCCACCTGAGTGTGAATTAAAATAGAAGTTATTTTAACAACTTTATGAACAGTTTAACCAATGTTTATTAAATTACTGCTTGCCACTGTGAAACTTGGGTCCAGTAAATTGTCTGATTTTTTTTTTCCAAAATATACTTTTCTTTAAATTTTTTTTTTTTTTACATACTGTTCCCCTCCCTCCTCTCTTCCCAGTCTCCCAGTTTCCTCCCAGTCTTTTTGGTTTTTATCAGTTATTAGCGTTTTCTTTTTTAGAATTCCCTGGTACACATCAACCTACTGACTATAAAGCTTATTTAGATATTATTTTGTGCCTTCAGTAAAGATGCATATTTCTAATGTTTTTGAAGACATTCTCAGAATAGAAACCTCTCGGTTGGCACACATAGTTTTGTGATGCTTCCTTGCTGGGAGAACGTCTAAGTGAGTAGAATGTATTCACCTAGGTCTGTGTGGGAAGGATGGGTCTGAAGGTGCTGGAGTTAAACCTGCCAAAGGGTCAGAACACTCCTCTGCCCTTCTCGTCTCCTTATAGATGAGGACCTGTACATACAAATGATCTTAGATCTTTACCTACGGTGTCAGGTAGTTAGATCTGAAAACATCACTCCTTGAACATTTTCTGATACCGTCTCCTAGGTGCTTTGGACTCTGCTTTGCTCATCATGCTGAGAATGAAGTGGTCTCCTCCATAGTTGTTTCATAGCTTTGGGGGAGCAGTAGAGAGCATAGAACCCATCTACAGAGTCCTAGAAACCTAGTATGTGTGATTCTTTCCTTTTGCCAACAATTGTCTTTTATCATAATGCTTTGCAAGGCTTGGCCAAGGTTCAAAAAAAGCATTTATCCTCTATTCTTGCTGTGTTCATCAAAATATATCCATTTCATTCACCCATTTCTTCGAGAGTAAAATGCACTGAACACTAACTTAAACAGATGGATGAGGCGCTTGTTCTATGCCAGTTAGCTAGTACACTACCTCAGAAAACATAGAATGTCAGTCTAATGGTCATGCATAGATTATACAATTAATTATAAAATCTGTATGGATCTCATAAAATTGTGAAAAATATACAATAGCAAGAATAGTAACAGTCATATTATCCCATGACCAAGGAAAATCCCTGTTAACATTCTGAAGCATCTTGCTCAAGACTAGTTCGTACTGTCGTGTGAGTCTGCTGCAATTTTTTCCTCAATAGCTACCTTTTCTGCTCAAGAGAACATATGTGTCTTTTTTTTTAAATCTCATTAGATAGCCCTCTGAATCCTGTGACTTATGGAGTGACCAGTAAGTAGCTCAGCACTGTGTGTATTGAAATAATTTCTGAATATCTGAAAAGATAATATGGTAATAAAAGTATACATACCTCCCAGGCTCTGCACATCCTTCCACTGTCCTTAGAATAAATACAGACTTGAAAGGCTTTCACTGTATATTGCTGAGCTGCTCTCCTGGAAGCTTCTATCCATGTTTCCTCTTTCCAGTATTTTCTTTAGAAGTCTCAGAATCTTGTATTACTTTTAAAGATTTCTTAATAACTTAGTGAAAGAAAAAGGAAAGGAAAAAAGAGGCTGAAGAATTGGCTCAGTCATTAAGACCATGAGCAACTCTTTCAGAGGCCTGGGTCTCAGGGCCCAGCTCATACCGGGTGGTTCACAGCAGCTTGTAACTCTGCCTCCAGGGGATTCAATACCTCTGGATTCCTCAAACACTTGCACTTTGAGCACACACACATACATACACATAATTAAAAATAATAAAGAATTTAAGAAGAGGAAGAGAAATCTCACTGATATAATTTGTATTTTATTCTTTAATAGTGTCCTTTTTATGATTATTACATTTGCTGGAGATAGTTTTGTATATCACGCTATGGTAGAATGATTCTGCCTGATTCAAAAATGATAAATATTTAAGGAAATAAATCTATTAAACTTGATTTATACTTAATGCAGTATGTACATGTATTGAAACACAACTTAGTACCCCATTAATAACAATTGTATGTTTATATGTCATTTAAAATTAATTAAAAATAATAAAACCATAAGCATCTTAGCTCATTATCTGCCTCATACTTTCTCAAATCTCTCCTAGGCTAGGTCTTTTTACTATCCAGTCAGTTATTCTGCTAGAAGAATGACATTCACTGTCACTGAGAAAGTCAGGTACTGATTTCACTTGCCAAAGGAAAGAAATGACACTCTAATCAGGAAAAAATATTATATTAAAAATCACCATTAGCCAGGCAGTGAAGGTGTAGACCTTTAATCCCAGCACCGGGAAGACAGAGGCAAGAGGATCTCTGGAAGTTTGAAGCCAGCCTGGTCTACAGAGTGAGTTCCAGGACAGCAGGGCTACACAGAGAAACTCTATCTCAAAAAAAAAAAAAAAATTACCATTACAGAATAAAATTTCTACTTAGCTTACATAAATAATGATTTTGGCATCTGGGAGACCATAGTCAGTGCTCACCATTCTCTATTATCACCAACCCAGATGTCCACCCTCCGTCAGTTCTGCTGTATGACATTACTTTAATCTAAAAGAAGCCTTTGAGATCAGATTCCCTGAGTGATTGTAGAAGTCTTGGGAGCTGTGCTTTGCCACAGACTAGTTGTGTATTTGCCACATGCTCTTTGTAGCAAAAAAGTACCATGTATAAGGACAAACTAGCCCCAACTCACATTTTCATTCCACTGAAAAATGTGTGTATGTAGAAAACGTTGTTTTGTCTTGGCAATGATTTGTGAAAGAGCAAAGGTTTCTGTTGCATTATGATAAATGACACTGTCATATTATTTCTGTAAAACTATATGACTCAAATTCTCCATATAAAGTGTGTTTAATTGTGAAAAATGTCAACAATGCTTACATTAGAAAATGATATCAGGAAAAGAAGTACACACACAAAAACTCAGCTTTTTTTTTCCCAGTGGAGTCTGTTGTATTGCCTAGGCTATGCTAACTGGAACTTATAAGATCAAGTGCTCATCCTGCCTCAGCCTCCCTGGTAGCTGGAACCTCAGGAGCACATTTCTGCATCTGGCTTTGATGTCTAAATTTTGCTTTGACCTTATTAGAGTTACCTTTATTTTGATGTTATTTTATTTTAAACAGGTTTTGCTTTTGACAGTATTTGTTTGTATGCCTGTACTTTTTAAACTCTTTGCTCTTTTGGGGAGGCTGTCACCCACCTATTCATTTGGTTTATTCTTACTTATAAATGGCTGGCCTTAGCTTGGCTTGTTTCTTACCAGCTTTCCTTAAAGTATTCCATCTACCTTTTACCTCTGGGCTTTATCTGTTTCTTTCTTCCATATATCTTACTTTCACTGTTGCTCTGTGGCTGGCTGTGTGGCTGTGTGGCTGTGTGGCTGTGTGACTGTATGGCTGGGTGGCTGGGTGACTGGTTGGCTGAGTGGCTGGGTGACTACCCCTTGCATCCTCCTCCTTCTCTGGCTCCTTCTTTCTTCTTCTCCCTTAGATTTCTCCTCTCTGCCCGCTGGTCTCATCTATTTTTCTCCTGCCTTGATATTGGCTTTTCAGCTACGTATTAAGCCATCAGATGTTTTAGACAGACACAGTAACACAGCTTCACAGAGTTAAATGAATGCGGTGTAAACAAAAGTAACATCTTAAAATAATATTCTACAACATGCTTGTGTAGTCATGTGTGTGTGTACACATGTGTGGGAGGGGGCATGTGCATGAGTGTCTGGTTTTCAAACATGTGGAGACCAGAGTTGGGGTCTTCCTGAGTCACTCTCCAGGCTATTTTTTGAGACAGAGTCTCTTGCTGAAGTTAGAGCTCCCTGGTTTGGCTAAACTAGCTGGCCACCAAGCCCTGGAGGAACTCTGGTCTGTGCAATTCCAGCACTGGAACTACAGGAGTACACTGCTCCATCCAGCTTTTGTGTAGAGGCTGGGAATCAAACTCAGATCCTCTGAACCATCTCCCAAGCACCTGTACTGTATTTCTCTTATTTATTTGTTTGTTTATTTATTTATTCATTTGAGACAGGGTCTCACTATGTGGCCCTGGCTAGCATGGAATTTACTATGTAATCCAGGCTAGCCTCAAATTTACCTTAGGATCAAAGGCACGCACTACCATGCTCACTCAGTTCTTTGGGTTGGGGTGTGTGTGTGTGTGTGTGTGTGTGTGTGTGTGTGTGTGTGTGTCTGTCTGTCTGTCTGTCTATCTGTTTGCCTGTCTGACTGTCTGCCTGTGTTTGGGTATGTGCACATGAGTGCAGTTAACCGAGAAGGTCAGAAGAGGGTATTGGATCACTGAGAGTTGTAGGCAGTTGTGAACCACAGACATGAATGCAGGAAACTGAACTCAGGTCCTCAGCTAGAGCAGAACCTCATTCTTAACCACTGCGTCATCTCTCTTGCAGTCCCATGAGAACATTTTAAAGAGACAAATAAACATCAAGCCAATTTAACTTTTTTTTACTTTTTGCTTTTTATTTATTTATTTATTTATTTATTTATTTATTTATTTATTTATTTATTTTGAAACAGGCTTTCTACTCTCTATGTAGCTCTGGCTGTCCTGGAACTCACTATGTAGATTAGGCTGGCCTCAAACTCACAGAGATCAGCCTGCCTATGTTTACTGAGTGCTGGGATTAAAAACCTTGACACCACACAGGCTAAGAAAGCCGATTTAATTGTTAAGAGTTGTTCTAAGTGCAAGGGAGGGATGTTTATCAGTGACAAAGAACCACAAAATAGGTAACATTTAGCATTTGTCAGTCTCAAAGTCTTTATTCAGAAATTTACAAACCTTTCTGTCCCACCACCCCACCCCATATCTGTGTATTTAATTTTTTGGGGGGGGGTGTCTTTGTTTAGCAGTTCTGGCTGTCTTGAAACTCGTTTTGTAAACCAAGTTGCCCTCAAATTCACAGAGGTCTGCCTGTCTCTCCCTCCCAAATGCTGGGATTAAAGACGTTCACTATCACTGCCCAGCTAGTATGTCAAATTCTTGACAAAGAAAACGAAAAAGCATGAAAAAGAAATCGATTGCCAAAGCAATCTAATTTTTGTAATTACTGATTTGAATTGAGGGCACCAGTGTTATTGAACTGCAGGTGTGTAGCGGCTGTGAAACATCACCAAGAGTCTGAATCTGAGTGACAGTATTTCTTTACTTTTAAGTAAAATGTTATGGGGCATTTAGCTCCTTTCCTGCACCCAGGGAAAAGGACTTGGCAGTACCAAGCACAACTGTTTCTTTACTTTGAGTTCAGTCCCTCTGAATGCAAAGATCTATTACTAGAAGACCCTAACTGATGTCTCTCCTTGTAGGCAAAATGAAGGACCGACTTGCAGAGCTTCAGGAGTTGTCCAGGAACTATGATCAGCAATTTCCAGATGAAGGCGATGACTTTGACGCTCCCCACGAGGACATTGTGTACGAGACTGACCACATCCTGGAATCCTTGTACAGGGTCATCCAGGACATCCAGGATGAAAACCAGCTGCTGATAATCGACGTGAGGCGCCTGGGGAGGCAGAACGTCCGCTTCCTCACGTCTATGCGGCGCCTCAGCAGCATTAAGCGCGACACCAACTCCATTGCCAAGGCCATCAAGACCCGGGGTGAGGGTATCCACCAGAAGCTACGCTCCATGAAGGAGCTGAGCGAACAGGCAGAGGCCCGGCATGGCGCACACTCGGCAGTAGCACGCATCTCGCATGCACAGTACAGTGCACTAACCCGCGCCTTCCAGCAGGCCATGTATGAATACAACCAGGCTGAGATGAAACAACGCGACAACTGCAAGATCCGCATCCAGCGGCAGCTGGAGATCATGGGCAAGGACGTGTCGGGCGAGCAGATCGAGGACATGTTCGAGCAGGGCAAGTGGGATGTGTTCTCTGAGAACCTGCTAGCTGATGTAAAGGGTGCACGGGCCGCACTCAGCGAGATTGAGAGCCGCCACCGGGAGCTGCTGAAGCTGGAAGGTCGCATCAGGGACGTGCATGAACTCTTTCTGCAGATGGCTGTGCTGGTGGAGAAGCAGGAAGACACGCTGAACGTCATAGAGCTCAACGTGCAGAAGACCCTCGACTACACCGGTGAAGCCAAGGCGCAGGTGCGCAAGGCGGTGCAGTACAAGAAGAAGAACCCCTGCAGAGCCATCTGCTGCTTCTGCTGCCCCTGTGTCAACTAGCAGCTGGCTTGGGCCTTCACCTTACCGGTACCCTGAGGAAAGCATGTCCAGAATGCTAGCCAAAGGCATCCCACACTGGGTGGAGGGAGAAAGTCCCGATTCCTGCGGAATTCAGAGCATAAAGAAAGGAAGTTGGGGTTGAGATGCAAGATTTGGAACCAGGCATTTGCTTAGAAGGATTATTGTTAGCATCCAATGGTTCCTTAATGCAGGAAGGTTTTTACTGGAGTTCTGTGTCGTTATAAGATACCTAGTACTCATCGCAGGGAAGAACTAATGTCATTGCTAAGGTCAATGTCTTGAAGACTAAAGGAGGAACTCAAATAAGCATACGCTATGAGCACGTTATCAAAGTTTGTCTTCGTTTACCTTCTCTGAAAAGTTCTTTGGTGCTATTCGATTCTGAGTGACATTTTCTGGTTCTGTTCAATTTCAAGTAGCACTGACCTTGGGTAAACTGGATTTCATTCACTTCTGATTATCTATTGTGAGTCCTGGCTATGTGGAAACCTTTCCTAGGCTCTCTTTCCTTACTTATTAAACTACACTGAATATTATATGGTTTCTTATCACCTTTTATAACTTCAACCATACATATATATATATGAATAATTTTAAAAGATATTTTAATCACCAAATACTAAACAAGCACTCAAGTTGAACTTTTTTATCACTCACATTTTAATGTATTTTTCACAGATAATGTTTATTTAAAATTATCTTTGTATTTCATTTCATTTGAATATGTGTATAAATGTAAACTAATATTCACTCACTTGTGTACATACTGGCCAACTGGATTAACTTTGCTTTTGTAAATTCTGTATTTAAATAATAAGAACAGTTTTTGTGAGGTCGGTGTTGCTTTGATTGTTCTGAAAATATTTCGTATTTCATTCCTGTCTGCATGGTTCACTTGGGGCCAAATTTTATTTTGAACAACTGTGTGCTGTCATTAGCAGGGAAGTTTGGAAACACTGACACAATAATAGGTACTAATGTGATGTTCTTGGAAATAACAGGAACTATGAACCTTACCTTACATACATTAAAGCAGAGAGAGTTAAAGTGGAATCTGGTTTTTCAAATAAACATGACACTATATCTTCTTCTACATTTGTATTTTGACCCATTTGAAGATAATTGGTTTTTTTCCAATTATTGTTAACCCCCTCCATAACTATAATATGTGCATAGAACTCTAAACAAAAGAATTTTCATCAGGGTGCCCTGAGTTATCTATTTTAGGTTTTAGAGATTTGCTTTCAATTGAAAACTTAGAAGTGCTATTACAGACTGGTTAGCACATGTCCTGTGTGTCTTCTGAATTCCTTCTATGTATTATTAAACACATGAGTGGTTTTAGTCAGGAGTTAACTATCTTTAATTCTTAAGAAGATAAAGTTTTATTTTCATTTATTTATTTATTTGAGACAGGGTTTCTCTATCTAGCTCTGTAGGCCAGGATGGTCTTGAGCTCACAGAGATCCACCTGCTCTGCCTCCTGAGTGCTGGGATTTAAGGTATGCACCACCACGGCCCAGCAAAGGTAGAGCTTTAAAAGAGAAGAGGAATAGAAGCTTTGGGGTGCTTACTTGTCTATTTATGGGTGAAAAAAAAACTAACTTGCCAGAGTCCAGCCTTGACTCAGGGTTCAGGTCCTGAGGCGGGGAAGGAGTGTTGGAAAACTTCTGGCCACTAAGTGGATTGCACTCAAGTGCTCCCAAGTAGTTCAGAACATCTTTATTTACACTTAAACAGAGGGTTTTTTTAGTTGTTGCTTTTGTTTTTTAACCAGGGTTACATGAATAGCTGTATTATAACTTCTATTTTTTTATTTTAAGGAATACATCATAATCATTATGAAAGTCCCATTGTTTCCCCTTTAGGCTTCCTCTGTTGACTCTTAGGCAAACATATTTGAGAAAGAACAGAATTTCTAGAGAAAATTTCAGCTGTTGCATGTGTGCCTGATGAAGAATTACCAATAATAGAAAAGAGCCTGAAAGTTGCATGAATTTTTGCAAATTCCTATGCTGTCCGGTGGACTACTGGTTCTGGCCAAGTGAGAGAGCCCAGTTCCATAGATGTCTTGCCCTGAGGCAACCTTTGGACAGGTAATCATATGCTGACCCGAGACTAGGCTGCAGGGTTCCCAATGCCCTGTGGGTATTATGGAATGCATAGCCCCTAGAGATTCTAAGGGCCTGGAGAACAGCCTGGCCTCAGCCGGTACAAACTGGTGATAACTGATGCCTTAAGACGAGTTCCTAGTACTTCCTCGTAAGCCAGCCTGGGGTCAGCTTGGGGCCTTCATGAGGGCAGAGTCCTGATACAAGCTGACCTAGATTAGCAAGAGACCTTCATACCACAGCTGCTGATACCAGCCAATCAAAGCCCTTTCCCCTGGCTGGGAGGAGGGTCTGGGAAAAAGGGTATTTAAGGCTTTCCCCTCCTTAATAAAATTGAACTTCCTTGTTTCAGCTTATCCCCAGAGAATGTCGTTGCCTCTGTACCTTCTTGCACCCTCCCCTAAGGGGGACTAGCAGAGCCCTGAGCATAGAGGCAGCCCCAACATCTGACCCTAAACCAGGCGCTCTCAACAGATGGTTTTTTCTTTCATAGTTTAATATGAGAACTATACAAACTGAGCCCCACCTGGTTCTTCATAGATTTTCCACTTTCTTTATCAGCTCACTGCTGGGATGGTCCCCTTTCACCAAATGAGATGGGGAAGTTTCCACATGGCCCCAGTGCCCAGGATTTTTAGTATAAAAAGGTCTGCCTATGGAGACTAGCTATTTTCTGTAAGAAGGAACAGTTCATAAATTTAGTTTATTTGAACTCTGGAAGGATTTTTCTTCTCTCTTTCTCTCTCTCTCTCTCTCTCTCTCTCTCTCTCTCTCTCTCTCTCCCTCTCCCCTTTCCTTTCTTTTTTTTTTTTTCTTTATAACCATTATAAAAGTATCTGCACAACATTTTTTTTTGAGACAGAGTCAACTATATAGCCCCAGCTGGCTTGGTATGTAGGCCAGGCTGGTCTTGAACTCATAAAGAGATCCTCCTGCCTCTGCCTCCTGAATGCTGAGATTAAAGTCATTTGCCACCATACCTGAGTAGAGCACCCCCTCCCAATTAATCCTAATGAAAAAGCTGTGCTCACAGTGGTAATGATTCTAATCCTGTTTGCTTCTTTCTACATGACTGTGCCATTCTGTCCTGTCCTGTTCTGTCCTGTCATCCCACCCCATCCCATCCCACTCCACCCCACCCCACTCCACCCCACCCCATCCGATCCCATCATATCCACAAGGAATCAATTAAACACAGTTTGTCTAGGGCTTCTTCCTGAGATTCTTCCCAACACATGAATCAAAGGTTCCTTGAAGAGCTCTGCAAATGGATCAAGGCTGGAGCACAGACCTCAAAGGGAGACATCAGTTACCTCTCTGAAATCCTCCATACCCCACCCCCAGCTTCTTCAGGAGCTGACAGTGAAATGCTTGCTTGAGAGACAATAAAGGGTTAGGGTACTCACTTGGCAGGTTCTGAAAGGGACATTGGACAAGATCTTGTAATGCTGCAAACTTCAAACACTAATACCATTTTGTGTGTGACATGAAGAAAATGGTCACAAAGAAAATGGTTACAAGCAGAACATGGGCCCAGTGAGATTGCTCAGCAGGTGGAAGCACTGACCTCAGCTTGTGACAGGAGCTCCTCCCCTGAGTCCATATAGCAGGAGGAGAGAAGTGACAACCACAGGGTGTTGACATTTCCCCCTCCCTCCCTCCCTCCCTCCCTTCCTCTCTCTCTCTCTAAAAAATGTATCTTTTAAAGCAGAAGGTGAACATCTGAAACCATACATTTGTTTGTCTTTATTTCTTTTTTCTTTGTTTCTTTCTCTTCCTTTTTCCTTCCTTTCCTTCTTCCTTCCTTCCTCTCTTCTCTCTTCTCTCTCTCTCTCTCTCTCTCTCTCTCTCTCTCTCTCTCTCTCTCTCTCTCTCTCTCCTCTCTCTTTCTTTCTTTCTGACAGACCTTATTATGTAGCCCATTAATCTCAAACTCACAGTCCTCTGGCCTTGGCATACTGAGTGCTAGCAAACTGTTTTAAGATATATAGTGGCTACTTCTGAGCAGCTAAATGCTAGAACTTTTAGATACAGCCAAGCAGACTAACCCAACAGATCTATAGGTGAAAACTCTCAAAATAAACAGGAAAGCTCCTCATCCAGGATAAATTTTCATACACAATAATATGAGTAAAATGTTTCCAGGGCGAGTCATTGAAAATATTTAAAGTCTGAGAAATTACTTGACTCTCCAAGATAACAATTTGGAAAGAGCATGGTGCTTTTTGTGTACCAATTCTTTTACAAACAGTATCTACAAGTCTCTGGGTTCAATCTGCACTATCTCCTCCTAAAATACCTGGCTTAGTTTGGGTTTCCATTGTTGTGATAAAACACCACAACCAAAGGCAACGTTGGGAGGAAAGAGTCTATTACATCCTACTCCCATGTGGAGCTCCCGGGCCACACTCCATCACTGAGGGAAACCAGAGCGGGAATTCAAGGAAGGCTGGAAGTGAAGCAGAACCCATGGAGGGGTAATGCTTATTATCTTGCTCCTCACAGCTTGTTCAGTCTGCTTGCTTTCTTATACCATACAAGACCACCTGGCCAGGAATGGCATTATCCACAGTAGGCTGGATCCTTCTATGTCAATCATTAAGGAAGAAAGATTCTTCATTCTATCAGCCAACAGGAACACCTCTAAAGAACCATTCTATTTTCAATTTTTCTAGTTATATTTATACTGACTTCCATAGCGGCTGTATCAGTTTTCATGGCTACCATCAATGTATAAAGTACTCCCCTATCCTCATGAGCATCTATTGAGTTCTGACTAAGGTGAGATAGAGTATCAAAATGGCTTTAATTTGTATTTTCTTAATGGTGAAAAATGTTAAATACTTTTTCAAATATTCCTTGGCCAGTTTTACGTAATGTTTTGGGAACTGTCTGTTCATTGGTCTGTTTCCTTACTGTATAATTTGATTTTTTTTTTTTTGATAACTAATTTCTGTATCTCTGCTAACTGTATGTCTGGTGTACAGTTCTGTAGACTGACTTTTCACTCTGTTGATTGGGGGGGTTGTTTATATACTTTTCAATTCACTGACAGGTTCATGCAATGAATTTTATCCACGTTCAGTCCCCATGACTCTCTTATTCTCCTCCCACTGATACCTTTTCTCTTCCCAAGTCCTGTCTTACTGGCATGTCATTCACACACACATTGTGTGTGTGACTGACTGAGTATAGATATGTTGCCTGCATGAACATGAAAGGAGATGATTTACTGGAACACGGGCAGCTTCTTAGTGGCTACACTGCTTTAGAAAGAAAGAAAGGAAGGAAGGAAGGAAGAAAGAAAGAAAGAAAGAAAGAAAGAAAGAAAGAAACTTCTTCCTTTAGAAAATATTAGCTCTGCTCCTAAGACAGGGGTCGGAACTTATGGGCCCTACCTCTTTTCAGGATAAAATGTTGATGAACTCCACTTTATGTAGATGTTGTACAAGTCACCACAGCTACCTTGAGTTTATGAGTGCATCAGCCATGTCTTTCTAGAAGATACTATTTTACAGCAGTTTCCCCTGGCCATCTCTGGCCCTTATAGTCTTTCCATCCCCACTCTAAGATGTTCCCTGAGCCTTGGGAAGGACTAGGTGCATCCGTTTGAATGAGACATACCCTCTATAGTCTTGGGCATTTGAACACTTGCTCTCCCTTTGGTGGTACCATTTGTTAGGATTTGGTGGTACAGTCTTGCTAGAGGAAGTGGGTCACTAGGAGCAGACTTTCAGATTGAAAGTCTTGTAGCACTTCCAATTCCCTCTCTTCTTTGTGTTTGTGGTTGAGAATGTGGGTTCTCAGCTTCCTTCTCTAGACTCCAAGTCCGATGCTTGTATCTTCTCTTCCCCAACATAATAGATTTTTATCCCTCTGGAATTGTAAGCCTCATCCTTCCATAAGTAGCTTCTGGTCGTGGTGTTTTATCACATCAATAGAAAACCAGTAATACTGTTGGTTAATGATATAACTGTCCTGATTAGGGCTGAAGAGTCCACTGTCAGTCATTCTCTTTGGCTAGTTATGAGTCTATATTAATCACTGTCTGAAAGTGAAGTTCTAAGGTGGATAATACCAATCCCGGAAATCATAGGTTATTAAATTTTGATCTTTGTGTCAGACATGAGAAATTGTTGTTTAGATAAGCCACAGAGGCCTCAAAACAATACAGGCTATTGCTATCCTTCTTGGTTGTCCACTAGAATTGACCAGTAATAAACTATTGCCAAATATTTTCTATACTTAGTTTCAGAACACAAAGAAACGATACTGGAGTTGAGCTTCTTCTTACCTGTCTTTCCATCATTCCAGAAAGTTCCTATGCAGGCTGCTGGGAAAGAAAGAAATAACAGTGGTCTTTTCCAGCTTTGGAACTTACAACAAAATACCACTTGTTAGGCAAGGTGTGCCCACTACTGTAATAATGGCACAACTGTTGCAGAAGTATCCAACTGATTTCTGATTGATTCAGAGGCACACATCATTGTGAATTTGGTCAAATGCCCATGCCCATGGAAGTAATCGTCATTAAAAGTGAGCTTATTACTTTTGTTTTACTAGATTGACATGTCAAGCTAACACTTACATACTCACGGTTATGACCATAGACTAGTGCTGTCCTCAGCCTTGTTCAAAGGAGCTTTTATTTACAGTGAATTGTGGTCATTGTAGACTTCTAGCTGGTCAAGGTTCAGAGAACTAGGGACTGCTGGGTGCTCAGTCTTAGACAGGTTTATCCTCCCCTGCAAGGTTCAGGGAACATCACAGAAGTAGGAAGAGAAATAATTAAGAAGCAGACCGTGGCAGGAAAGCTCTGAAATGCAGAGGCACTCATGAACTCCCACTGAAGACTGAGCTGTCAGCACTCAATCACGGGTGGGGGAGGGGCTCTCAGGGCTCAGCTTTGTCCAGAAGTCATAATGGCAACTACAGTTTCTGGAGAGGAAGTCATTGTATCCGGTGATGAATCCACAGGTGCCTTAGTGGTGCTCCAGTGAATAGCTCCACATCATGCATGTGACCAGTTAAACCCAGTGTATCACAGAATAATAACAAATCTAAAAGTTTTGAAGACTTGAGGTAGGGATGAAAGTTTGGGAGTGGATGTGAGAATGACTTGAATGTAATGTGTGTGTGTGTGGTTGTTGTTAGATTTTCTTTTACTCTAGCCACACATAGAAATGCCAGATGTTGTTGGTTGATTTTTACTGTTTTGCTCTTGTTGGGGGGGCAGCTCCCAAATAAATCACATGTGAAAGCTTATTCTTAGTTATAAATGCCTGGCCTTAGCTTGGCTTGTTTCTTGCCAGCTTTTCTTAAAGTATCTTATCTACTTTTTGCCTCTGGCTTTTTCTTTTTACTTCTGTATATCTTACTTTCACTCTTGCTCTGTGGCTGGCTGGGTGGCTGGGTAGCTGGGTGGCTGGGTGGCTGGCCCCCAGCATCCGCCTCTCCTTGTTCTCTTGCTTGTTCTTCTCCTCTAACATTTCTCCTTTTTATTTATCTCTGGTTGCCAGCCCTGCCTATTCTTTCTCTGGCCTTGCCATTGAAAGGCCATCAGGTGTTCTAGACAGGCAAAGTATCACAGCTTCACAAAGTTAAAGAAATGCAACATAAAGGAATGCAACACATCTTTGCATCAGTAAACAAATGTTCCACAGCATAAACAAATGTACAACATCTTAAAATAGTATTCTACAACATGTGTTTGTGCTCGTGTTTGAGTATGTGAGTGTGTGTGTGCACGGATGCATGTATGTGAAATTGTTAATAAATTAATTTTTTAAAAAAAGATAGTGAATATGAAAATATAAGGCTCAGTCACTGACCAGCACCCCTGGCACAGAGCTCAGGAAGGGCTGCTGTGAGGCAGATCTTGGGAGAGATGGTTTCAGGAAGGTATGACTCAGATGAAGTGCACAGAAAGCAAGTTGCAAAACAATTTCATCTGAAAGGGATTTTTTATTATTCTTTTATTTCAACCATATAAAAGTCTTTTAAAAAAATTTAGTGGGGTTTGTTAAGACAGTGGGTCTAACGTGTGGAGGGCCGGAAAAAGGAGCGCAGGTGCTCTCCATTACCTGACACCCAGCGACCCCCGCCCGTAGGCTTTTCCCTTGACCATGGCTGAGCTGATCCAAAAGAAACTGCAGGGAGAGGTGGAGAAATATCAACAGCTGCAGAAGGACTTGAGTAAATCCATGTCAGGGAGGCAGAAGCTTGAAGCACAGCTAACAGAAAATAATATCGTGAAGGAGGAACTGGCCTTGCTGGATGGATCCAACGTGGTCTTTAAGCTTCTGGGACCCGTGCTCGTCAAACAGGAGCTAGGGGAGGCTCGGGCCACGG
>PVIH01001088.1:247773-262969 GCA_004025045.1 Sigmodon hispidus | reverse complement strand
TTTTAAAATTTAGAAATGATAGAGATGACAATTGTTTGTCTGGACAGTTATTTAAAGATTTTTTATACTGTTAGGGCATTTATCTTTACTCTAAAGGCCTAGGGTTTTTGGCATATTTTTTAGTGATGTAGGAAATTTAGCATAGTTTGTTAGTTTTGTGTGTGTGTGTGTCTTTTGAAGGATGTTTGGCAATTTTTTTTTTTTTTTGTAGAATTTGAAGGACTATTTTGACTTGTTTTGTTAAAGTTTAGAGGTCATTGTTTTATGGAACTTGTATGTCTAGTTTAGACAACATATTGTCAAGCAGTTAATATATGAACAGTTTTTTGTTTAGTGGTTAACTGTTGTCATAAAGTAAATTTTATATGAAGTTTTTTTAATGTTTAATTTTTAAAAAATATATTGGTGTTGTTAGGAGCAGACTTGTCTTACTGTTTAGAAAATTTTAAGTTCTTAAAATATTTTAAATGTTATTTTATGTAGGTCTTTGAAGTGTTTGAAGATTATTTATTTATTTGAAATATATTTTTGTTTTTATAAAAACTTAACATGATTATAAATTTGGTTATTATAGATGGCTGTTCATCTGTATTTTTAAATTGTATATTATAATTTTAAATGAGTTATATAAACATCATATTATAAACAAAAGTAGAAATATATATAGCATAACAAAATTGACATTAAATTTGTATTAATAAGCTAAAATTTATTTGTCTTTTTACATTATTTTTACATCATATTCAAAGAGAAGTATTAAGTAGTTTTCAGAGTTTTGAAGGTTTTTATATCAAATCATCTTCTAATCATCATTTACATCTCTCGTGCCTGAAGGATATATTTTATATTATGTTAATCCCAATAACATACTACCTTTTGGTGAATTTTCCATTTTATGGGTACTTGAAAGTGACACCCTATCTAGTAGTAGTAGACAGTGTAAGGGTTGCATGCCATCTTGGTATATTCACTTTTTATCATTATGTATTGTCACACTCTGTCCCTTGTCACTTTCTCTGCTACAAATTATATTTCATCTGATATTCTTATATTCTTCCTGATTTCCTTTGCTTTGTGTTTGCATAGCATAAGATTTTGCATGTTTTTGCTTTCAGTCTATCTATATTGCTATATTCAAAATGATTTTTCATGGATGGCATATAGTAGGGAATACTGGGCTGAATAATGAGTTCTATGATGTCTACATGCTAGTTACTGGGTTCTTTGAAAGCCACCAGTCATGACAAAAGAGGCTTTGTATGGGTGGGGCTATCAGACTAAGAAAACTCTGGGAACAGAGAGACACCAGCGGAGAAGCCAGCAGATGCAGAGGACAACTATGCTGCTCAGAGAAAAGATATTGAGCCACATGGCCAAATAGAATGAGATAAGATGAAAGAGCTAGCTAGCAATATATCTGAGCCATACGTCAATCAGCATAAAATTAATACAAGCTTCTGTGTGTTACTTGGGACTCTTTGTCCAGATCTTGGGTCTAGTGTAGGCCAGAAACTTATTTCTATATTGGTCTGTTGGAAATGGTTCCCTTCTAGCCATTCTCAAGGCACACTATTTTAATACCCTTGGCTATTTAGAACTTCTTCACCTCTCACTTACAGAGCCAGCGGCTGGCCTGACTCAGGACAAGGGTTTCAAAGGCTGCTTGACACAAACATTTCAGTCTGAAGTAGGAGGTACCTTCTCAGTGAATTCAGATAGAACATGGCAGTTTACCAAACTAATTTACATTATGTAAAGCAAGCATGAGAAAAATGAGTCAGAATCTTTTACAAAGCATGTAAATGCTGGGTGGGTGTGAACGCTCGCCTGTAATTTCAGTGCTAAGAAGGCTGAGACAGGGCATCCCTAGAATCAATCTGCTATATAGTTAAATCAGCCATATTGACAAGTTCTGTGTTCAATTAATAGACCTTGGCTCAATGAATAAGATGAAAAGCAATCAAGATTGATCATTTATTTTGTCTCAGACCTCCACACAAAAATACACACTCCTATGCACTCTTGAACACACACGAGTGAACATGTATAACATATGCACAGTGAAAACATTTAAAGATTGCACTTTTAAAACCTAGGTAAAGCAAAACATAGATTCTGTCCAACAGCCTCCTTTGGGAACACTTCTGCAGTTAGCTTTTTTCACTTTATCCCTTCAAAACTGATTAAGGACAAGATTTCTAGACCAATAAGAGAATGAACTAATATTGTTTTAAGTCTCTGAAGTTGAGATAATACTTTGCAACTTTAATAGGAGTCATCACAATGAGTTCCAGTGTTTAATCTGCTCTTAACTCTTCCAAATGATGATGTTTTTTCTTTTTTAGATATGTTAGAACTTATGTCAGTTATTACATTTCTTTTTTTATTTTTCTATTTATCTTCCTGTCTTCTTACAGGTTACTTTTAGACTGCCACTTAAGTGTATTTATTGTCTTTTTAGCACTGACAGTGCATGCTGTAGCTGTTATACATGCTCCAGGACAGTGCATGCTCTAGCTATTATACATGCTGCAGGACATTGCATGCTGTAGCTATTATACATGCTCTAGGACAATGCATATTTTATTGCTTCTAATATTCTAAGTATCTTTATTTTATCTTTTCCTCTTATAAGGACTTTTTTAAAGCCATTCTTCATTGATAACTTGGCTAATAAAGTTTTCTTTACTCAAGATGATCTGAGATTAGCTGTGATATTGAATACCTGTTGTCTCATCTGCTTGAGAGAATCTCCTGGACACACACATTTGAACCTATCTGAGAATAGCATAATGAGATATCTCCTCAAAAAAAAAAAAACCCCAAAGCTTTGATTTCTTTTATATTTTTGAAAGATATTCTTTGATGGTTTGAATGAGATGCCCCCCATAAGTCTCTGACATCTGAATAGTTGGTTCCTGGTTGGTGGCTGTTTGGGGAGGATTAAGAGATGTTGTCTTGGACTTGGTGAAGGAAGTATGTCATTGTAAGGCAGGATTTCAAAAGGCTTGTGCCATTTCAAGTTAGCTGTCTGTGACTACTTGAGGTTCAAGATGTAAGTTCTCAGCTGCTGCCCAGATACCTCCAATCTACTATCATAGGTTCTAAACTTCTGAAACCGTAAGACCAAAACAAAGTATTTTTTCTAAAAGTTGCCTTGATCTAGAATTTTGGATTAAGAAATCTTTCAGTATTTGAAACTATGTGTACCACTTTTTTCAGGTTCACTACAAAGCCTGGTGCCTCCATAGTAGTTTTTCTCTTAATGATAGCATATTATTTCTTCCCTCTAGCTCATTTAAATTTTTTTTAATTCTTAGAAATTTAACTATGACTTGCCCTGATATGAAATTATTTGGGTTTATCCTGTGTCTTAGTCAGGGTTCTGTTGCTTTAAAGAGACATCATGACCACAGCAACTCTTGTAAAGGAAAACATTTAATTAGGCTGGCTTACAATTTCTGTGGGTTAGTCCATTAATGTCACGGAGGGGAGCATGGCACTGCACAGGCAGACATAGTGCTGAAGAAGGAGCTGAGAGTCCTACAACTGGATCTTTAGGTAGCAGGAAGAGAGACACTGGGCCTGGCATGGGCTTTTGAAACCCTAAACCCCTATTCTTGGTAACACACTTCCTCCAACAAGGCCACACCCCTTAAGTGGTGCCTCTCTCTTAAGACCAGGGATTCAAACACATGAGCCCATGGTGGCCATTCTTACTCAAACCATCGCATACTTCATGGAGTTAACTGGATGACTTGAATCTATAGGCCAAAGATTCTGATTTATCTGGAAAGTTTTCTGCCATTACTTCAGTGCCCTTTTGCCCCCATTCTGTTTTTTAATTTCTTTTTAAATCCTCATGTTACAAATGCTTTCCTGTATTCTCTCACTCATCATTTCTTTCTCCTCTGCTGTATCACTGAACTCATTTATTACTTTTTAGATTTTAGCTACTGTTTCCAGTTCTAAAGTTTCTGTTTGGTTCTTTACATCTTCGTTTTCTTCGCTAAAGGATTTCATTCTATTATTTTTATTTTATTTTTTAAGTACCTTGGATGTAAGTTTGGAGTCTACCATGTCTGACAGCTCTCTGGGATCCTCCAAAAATGGAGAACCCCTTTTCCAGCAGGGCTTTCTTCCTCTCTGGAAAGTGCCTCTAGTCTTGGAGGTCTGACCTTATCTAAAAGCTGTTCCTAATCCTGGACCACTAATCTTTCTCTTTATCTAAGAATGTTTTATTCATTTTACATACCAACCACAGATCCCCCTCTCATTCCTTCTACATTTCCCCAACCTTCCTCCCCACCCTCTATTTCCTCCTCTGAAAGAGTGAAGCTTCTCATTGGGAGTCAGCAACCAGGGAGGCAGGTTCAAGTTCCTTCCCCCTGAATCAAGGCTGTCCAAGGTGTTCCTTTATAGGTAATGGGCTCTAAAACTTTAGTAAGGGATGCAAGCCTGAACTTCCTTAAGTGTGATCTTTGACACAAATCCCTACAGACACTCTCCAGCTGCCCATAGAATTAGAGGCTTTGTGCTCTATGGCAGGACTATGCTGCCAAACTCAAATTAGGCAATGCCTCAGCTGCTGTTCCCATTCTATATATTTCCCTTCACTCTGGCACAAAGCTGAGCTGTAACACTGAACTGTCTCGTGGAAGGCTTCTTCCCTTTTGCCCTGTTCCCTGCTTCTGCTTATTCCTCCCTCATGGTCCAGTGGCCAACAATGCTCCAGGAAGAAGGAAACCCACAATGTTCAATTTAAAGGAAGAAAGTACTTATTTTGGCCTATTATTCCAGAAGGATAGAGTCTATCTATGATGGTAGAGAAGGCATGATGATAGTCAGGAAAAGCATAATGGCAGGAAGAGGAAGGTGGCTGATCATATTTTCATTCTCACAGGAAACAGAGAGATATTTCAAAACTTTGTTTAGTGGTTTGAATAAGAATGGGCCCCATAGGCTCATTTATTTGGATGTGTGGTCACCAGGAATTAGGGAAATGAGGAGGTGTGGCCTTGTTGGAGGAAGTTTGTCACTGGAGTGGCCTTTAATGTTTCAAAAGCCCATTCTAGGCCCAGTGTGTTTTTCTCTGCTTGCAGATCTGGATGTACCTCTTGGCTACTGCATCTACTGCCATGCTCCCTGCCTCTGAAACTGTAAGCCAGCCCCAATTAAATGTTTTTGCTTATAAGAGTTGCCATGGTCATGATGTCTCTTCACAGCAATAGAACAGTGGCTAAGACACTTTGGAAAGCATAATTGTTTTAGACTCTTGTAGTATTTCATAGTATTTGAGTGTTCTAATACGGTCACTGGTGATTCTTACTTCTTGGCTGTCTTGGTTTGGTATCAGTTGACTTTTTCATTTATTTGACATCCTCCTGCTTCCTCAGCTCATGCTCTTTTAAGAAGTACCTACATACTGTGTCTCATCCAATGTTATTAATTGCTGCCCAGTAATGGAGAGTTGGCTGTGACACGCTTTTTTCAGGTGGAGGTAGAAAATCAGGGTCTGTCTTTGAGCTTCCTGGATACCCAAGGGTTGTCTCCTCCCTCCCTCTGAGCAAAGATCAAAACCCTGTGTTCTCTCCATTGTGTGAGGGTGGGTGAAGGTAACATACCATCTGATGAGAGCTTCTGCTGTTATGACTTCCCATTAGGTCGCTTCTAATGTCACTCAAGCAATAAGCGTTAGTGATGCCTCACTGCCGCTAACAGAAGTGGGCATTTGAGCTCCATGTAACATTTCCGTGGCCACTGCAGGGAGAACTGCTTTGTTACCCTCTAGTAGTTCTTTATTAGCCTTCTCTGATTTTACAATGGCAGGAAATTGAAGGCATTCTTTGTAACCTGGTGTGGGTAGAAATCTAGGTTCCCAGACAGCTTTTGCTTGTGTGGGTGGATTTCAAGATGCTGTTTCTTGTATGATATCTAAAAAATTTCTAATCTGAGGGTCTTTACCTTTCTTGGTCATTTTGGGAGATTTTTGCTCGAACTCATAGGTTTCTTCATTTTATATTATACAACCCCATGTCTAAATTATATGAAGAGAAAATAAATCCAGGGAGCTAACCTCTATATCTTACATTTGGATATAAATTTCTTTACTATCTTGTATTCTCTCTCCACTCTTTCAGAGTCTTCTTTTGTTTGCTCTGACATACACTAATATGTGTAAGAAATACAGCTTAGTATGTAATGTTCCAACTTTCTAGATGAAAAGTGCATTTAACATTTTACCCTCCACCATGTCATAGGAAATCAAATCGAGTAAACTTTTGGCTCCTTTTGTCCAGTGATATTTATAATTTCATCACAAAGGCCTCTGATACATTTAACACTTTTTGTAGTCTGTGGTTGTGTCTGCACTGCAGACCTTACAGGAGCTACTCATTGCCCGCTGTGTGGGTTACAGCTATGGTGTGCTGCTGACCAGCAAGCCTCTGTAGTCCTGCCTGTGAGATTTCCTCCACATCATCTAAGGAGTCTCTGCTTAGAGGTCCACTGAATTAACACCCATTGAAACAGTCCTGAACCAGTAACTTAACAGAGTATGAGTTGTGCATGTGCACCAGCTTCTTCACCCTACCACATTGGGATAACTCTGAGACAAAGTATTTTTCAGAATTTTCCTCCTGAATGAAGTTGCACTTGTCTACAGTGTGGATTGACTCTCCTTGTCTGTTTGATTTTCCCATTGCTCAACTATGCTTTGGATACCTCCGAAACAGGTGTCCTGGGTCTTTACCTCAGCATCTGCTGTGCCTCCTCTACTCCATGCAGCTAGCTTTCAAGGAAGGTTCCTGTCGATCTCAGAGCAGATGACAGCTTGGGTGGGCTTTGTGTCTTTGTGGAAGCCATGCCTAGTCTTTCAAACACGTGATATAATGGATTCAAGTTAAAGTTAGACTAGTTTACCATATGACTGTGAGACCTACCCATGCCTATTCAAATTCTCTGCATACTCATTTTCAAAATGAATGTGGTAATGCCCACCTCTTAGTCTGAGAGGCTTAATGAGATAATGAATCTAAAGTGCCGCTAGTAATTGCTCAATTTCTGCACATATTAGCCAATGCTTCTACCATCTCTTGCGCCACACCTACCTTTATTTCAGCTTCATAAATGGCCATCTTTCTGAGCCTCCACCAGCTTTGTTCTCTCTAGCTCTCCTCCTCAGCATACCCTCTCCTCTCTCCTCCCTGTCCTCGTCCGTTCACAAGGCTTCGGTTCCTCCCACATTCAGCTCTGGAAGTGCTTTCTCCAGCTTCTCTTATCTCTTTGGCCTGGAAAATTATACATTCACCTCACATTGTGACTCTTAAGGCTAGCTGGACAAAATAGGGCCTAGCCATACCCACAACCCAAGCACATCTTTCTCTAATTATTTGTCTGTTCCTATTTTCGTTAAAGGCAACATCAATCATATGGATGTCAAAGTTAGAAATTCTGAGGCCAATTGTAATTTCTTTTTTTATATATATATACTATTTATTACATTACTAGATTCTATAATTTCTATTTTACATGTCAGTGTTTGCTAACTAATCTCTTTTCAGTATAAAGACTTCACTCAATGCTGGTAAGTTGAGTTTTTCTTGTGCAGTTTGCCATAGCTCCCTTTCCACACAGACTGGATATGGAATGTCTTACTTAGGTTCAAATGAGAATCATTTCACACCAGGGAGATGACTAACAGAGACCTGTGTTAATATTTAAAAGCCTAATATATATAATGATATTATATAAAATAACTAGTATATACCTAACATGTATGCATTTGTAATACATTTTTATATATAAATATAATTACATATATTCATTAATAAGGAAAATTCATACTATCATGGTTTGACTATGAAATATCTCTTACAAATGCTTGTGTTGAAGGTTTAGTTTTCAATGATGAAGGCATTTGGTGGTAGTACCTATCTTGAAGAAGTGCCATTTAGGGCCTTTGAAATTTATATCTGGCCTCTGCTCTCTTTTCTGCTTCTTATTTACTTTGAGGTGAGTGGCATCTGCCACATACTTATAGTGCTATGATGTTCTACTTCAGCAGGAGCTCAGAATCAAGAGAGCCAAAACTATGGACTAGAAGCTCTGAAATTATGAGTCAAAATAAATTCTTCCTCCCTCAGGTGTTTCATCAGGAGTGACAAAATTTTTGGCTAATATCATCATGCATGTATGCTGTGCATGTTATGGTTTTGTCCCTACTTAGTTACACAAAGCTTTAAAACTTCTGCAGATTCCTAAGTGCTAATATACTGGGGTCTTGAATGCTAATTAGACAACTCCTGTGGGGGGGCCTCTCCTTCCTATGGAGCCTGGGAGTGAGGGTTGGTCATCAGAAAGGTCAAGGCTGGATTAGAGCATGAGGCTTCCAGTTTAACTCCCTAAGCTCAGAGAGGTGAGGGGGAATGAAGAACTCAGTCATCAGTGACTAGGACATGCCAATCATGTCTACATTTACTCCAGTGAAAAAGCTGAGGCAACTTCTGTGTTGATGAATGTGTAGAGTGTTGGGAGTTCCTACAGGGAGGATGTGGAAATCCTTCCTCTTCCCCAGTTCCTGGCCTATGCCTGTTTTCCACTTGTTTCTTCCTGCACTGTATTCTCCCTATCAGTCATTATTGGTAGATGAAATCTTTTTTGTAGATTGGTCTAGAACATTAATAAGTCTGGAGAGAGGTGATAGGTCACAGGGGCCCTAGGGCTAATGACTGTTCACTGTGGTAGAGCAAGCTTATGGGCTTGGACTTTAAACTGGGTCACATAGGTAGATTGCCTGGGTAGACAGTGGCAGAACTGAGTTTTAAAATATCAGTTGATGTCATAAAATTTCTCTGGAAAGTAACAAGTATTTGTTATTTGGAAAGTACTATACACTTGGCAGCAGAAGAAAGATTCTAAAGTTGGTTAATGAGACTTGTTAGAAAGAGATGATAAACCTTAAAGAAAAAAGATAAGCAAGGCATGAAACAGCCACTTAAAGAGAACGATTCTGAGAGACAAAAAAAAGAATACTACAACAGAGGCAGCATCAATTATTTAAAAATTGTCTCTATGAAATAGGAGACCAAAATGAGAGACTAAGACAGCACTGATATACAATCTGAGATAAAGAAAAAATGCAAGCAAAAACAACTTAAGGGTGATATTCTACCAGAGCAGGATGCAGAGGGGTGAAGAAGAAACTGATGTTGTGGAAATGTTGTCAGTCTTCTGATGGATGAAGGTCAGAAAGTTTGTCAGATCACCGAGGCCATAGATAAGCCCAGGGAAACAGCAGGTGTGGTGCACAGGGAGGTGGGGCCACGTAAGCTGCTTCATGCAGCAAGACAACAGAAGACACGGGTGCCTAGAGGACTGTGGTAGAGCCACTAATCCACTGGAAGATGAAGGAAATGTCTTTTTCACACAGGAGAGATGAACACACAACCCTTGTGTAACAAATCAGATGAGTGAAAAAAGATCTGTGATAGTAAGGTGATTAAAAAGTTAGCTAGAGAAAATTGCACGTGAGAAAATTCAAACTGCATAAATGAATGAAATGCAAGGTAAAATCAGGGGACAAGTTAACACAGACTTAAAAGAATGAAAATAACCAGCATTTTCCATTTTTAGAAAATATATATTCTTTCCTAACTATATGGTGCTTATGAACTGGTTCATTCTGGTGGAACAAATATGTATCTGCTTGTAAGTATGCATATACAGCTAAATCTAATATTCTTAATGTATATTTTTCTTTTCAGTTTGGAAACTTAAGTTTTATGTTTTTCTTTTCCCAAGGAAAAGCTTCATCTAAGCCAGTTTCTTTACAGATACCATTATCTCTTTATTCTTCTTAGGAAAATGTTTCTAGTGCTTGTTTTCTTCATTTTTTTTTTTTAAGTTTTAGTTAATATAGGGAAGAAGAGTTTTCTTCTGCCCTCTGAGGGAAAAGATTCAGTAATTTAGTCTATGGTGTAAAACTCACAGTAGGAAGAGAAACAGGATAAACTTGCTTCCTGCATTGAGGGTTCCCAGGAAAGAAGACTGAGTTCCCCCAACCCTGTGAGACCTAGAATTTCCCCTCTTCAAAGGGCAGGTGGGAGAGACATGTTTAGGCAATTGCAGAAGGAAAATTCTAGAAAATATGAAAATAACCTCAGAACACAGACAACAGCCATGACCAGTCTGCTGCATGTGGGCTGGACCTATAGTATCCATCCTCTTCCAAGGGCAACTCAACCAAAGCCTCAGTCTCCTCCATATCCATGCTTCAAAAATCAGTACAAAATATCAGCCACAAATGAGGCAGCAGGTCTGGGGGGTATTATTTCCTAAACACTTTCAACACTGATGCGATTCTGCATGACATTTTTCTTCTTTGTTACTGTTTCAAAGCTGAAAAATTCTCATTCTTACAGCTCAATGGTTCATAATTTTCAGATAGTGTGTGATGTTCGTTGTACCGAGAACACAAATATAGATACAATATTTAAAAGCCATATGGAAACCTACTATTTTGTAGCCAAATGTAAAGATATTAATGACTTTGAAGGGAGATAACTTGCATAGAATAAACTGCCCTCAGAAGCCCTCCTATTAAACAAAATCCCTAGGGATGATAAACTTCTTTAGAGTAACTTTATGACTTGTTACTCAGAGAGGTCCCAAAGGTATTCCAAACAATATAGGCTCTTGGAATTCCTCCAGTTTACCCACTATAATTAGATAATAAGACTCTATTTCTGAAGATGACATACCTAGGATGTATGATATAGAGTAAATAAACTTCCTCTCTACCGACTTGGTGCATAGTCCCAGAGGATGCTATGCAGGGTGCCAGGGGAAGAAAGGTATCAATAGTCTTGCATAGCTATGCAGCCTATGATTAATGAGACCAACTTACTAGATAAGATGTGACCACCTGTGCAATAGTGGCACAATAGTTGCAGGAGTGCACAACTGTTATTTTATTGATCCTCAAGGAGGTAATCCATTCCTGGTACTATAATTCTGGTCAAACTCCCATGGCAGAGAAGTGTGTGTGTGTGTGTGTGTGTGTGTGTGTGTGTGTGTGTTTGTGTGTGTGTGTGTAGGATTGAATACCATTGTTTAACTAAGCTGACAAACTGTCAAACTACCTAGTAAATTACCTATTTTTTATACCCTTGGTGTCTTATTCATTCATAAAGCCTCTTTGGCCCCAGTGAATGACAGAGAATGAAGAACCTCATGATTGCATAAAGTGTTAGAATAAGTGACAAATGAGTTTTTTTTTTCCCTAAAAGGGACACTTATACCATCCCTCTTAAGGATCAGAGACTTCTGAGGAAGAAACAGAAAAGACAAAAGACATTGTAGTGGGATTATGCTGATAATGTAAATATTTGTCCGGCCTATGGGTTTAATAAAAGCTGATTGGTCAAAGGGAAACAGGAAGTGTGGGTGGGGCTACCAGGCTAAGAAAACTTGGGAACATTTTAGAGCATAGACAGACCAGGCACAGATGCCAGAGAGCCGACGAGAGAGCTGCTACAGATACAACGAGCAGACCAGACAGCAGCAGACGCAGAGGAAAGAACCTGAAATGCTGCTCTGAGAAAAGGTACCGTGCTGCACGGCTAAACAAGATGGGCTGAGTTGAAATGAAGGAATTAGCAAATTATGTACCTGGGCCCTGGTCAATCAGCGTAAAATAGTATAAACCTGTGTGTGATTATGTGCGGCTAAGTGGGGCTGAGAGTGGGACCAACCTCTTGTCCAGGCCCAGAAAGTCGGGGCCAGAACCATTTACAACAAGGGCTGGAAAATGTCACTGTAATCAGGAACTCACAGAAGCACAGCTGCCTACATCAATGGCTTCAGGGAGTCAGGGAGTCATCTCCTTCAGTGATGCTCCTACTGTACCTACCAGTGACTCCAGATGATAGTGCCAATTCACTGGGTACACAGACAACCTGGATCAACTAAAGGGATCTTAAAACTAAAACCCATGAGCTTGCAAAAAGGATTGTTAGGAAAGAGTGGGGAGGTGGGGTTAAGACAGATGAGAAGAAAAATGAGACTTCCTGGGAGAGATGAACCAGATGTATGAAGTTGTCAGGTAATAGGACTGATTAATCAGTAAAAATAGAAGGACACACACACACACACACACACACACACACACACACTATACCAGAAAGAATTCAAAAACTATTCTGAAATATTAACTCTATTTTTTTAAGGATACCAAGAATTGACCTTGGCTTTAATATAAATTAAAAAAAAAAAAAACCCAAAATGAACTAAATTGACCTCAGTGATAAACCATGCTTTGCAACTTAATTGGACATTACGGAACTAGAGAGTGCCTTGATTAGGAAAGTGAGCGTGACATCTTCTTTCAGCTCCTTGATGTCACGTGGACACTCTCTCAGGAGAGGCTTCCACCAGGAGGAGAATTCAGGGAAAAGTGAACCTGGTGACCTGAAGCACCTGAAGCCTGGAGATTTTGTGTGACACCAATAATCTGGTGAGTGAATAGTGGAGATGTGCTTTGTGGTGTATTCCAGGCACAAAAGCTGCAACATGAGGGGTGCTAGGTCCCTGACAGTGTCATATTAATTTATGGCAAGTAAACAGCCATTACCAGGATTCATAAAAGGGATAATTAATGGTATTGTTAGCTTTTAAAAAATAGAAAATAAATGGCCACTTACTAGTGGTTTTGAAATGCTAATGAATTACTGTGGGATCACTTCCAGTGAGGCCTGGTTATCCCCCAAAGCCAGTTCTGCAAATGCAGCATAGAATTCTCCTGGCTGTTGCTCCTCAGTTGACCTTTCTAACATATTCTAAAGGGAAATGGAAGGCTGTTCTTTGGAGACCCCCTTGATGGTGGTTTCTGGTGGGCCTCTTTCTGGCAGGACAAGGTGGAAAAAATTCCTTACGGCATGATGCTAGTATTTATACTTTAAAATTTTAATAATAACTGTGTGTGTGTGTGTGTGTGTGTGTGTGTGTGTGTGTGTATGTGTGTGCATCAGCCACATTTTCAGTGTGGAGTTTCAGGGAAGAACTTTTAGGATCTGGCTTCTCTCCTTGTACTGGGGGTTCAGGGTATGGAACACAGGATCCTCAGCTTGCAAAGGATCCTGGTCCATCTTAATGGCTTGCTTTGCTGCTATTTTTTTTTTAAGAGATGTATTTCATATTGAAGAACAGGCAACAGAATGATCTACAAATTATGCACAGCATGGGAATATAAAAAATCCTAATAGTGGGCTATGGAGTTAGTTCAGTTTGTAAAGTGTTCATCTTGAAAGCATGGAGCCTTGAGTTCAATCCCCAGAATCCATGTTATAAAAACTGTGGTGCAAGCACACCTAATTCCAGCGTTGGAGAAGCAGAGGTCTTCTCGCAAATTCCCAAGTGTCAGGTTCCAGTATGAGACTTGTCTCAAAATAGTATGAATGAGTCCTGCAGAACATTATCCAAGGCTGACCTCTGACTTCCATGTGAACATGGACATATATGTGGACACCAACCCCGCTAAATGTAATAAAAAAAATAGTAGACAAGATGAAGTCAGCCTTCAGGAACTACATTTTTTTAAAAAGACTTATTTATTATGTTTACAGTATACAGAAGAGAGTACCAGATGTCATTATAGATGGTTGTGAGCCACCATGTGGTTGCAGGGAATTGAACTCAGGTCCTCTGGAAGACCAGTCAGTGCTCTTAACCTCTGAGCCATCTCTCCAGCCGTAGGAACTACATTTCAAAGTCAGGACATTAGTTTTCCTTGGGTTGTTAAATAACACCTTTCACTTCTGGTCAGGTTAGTATGGGAAACACTGCATTAGGAACCGATGTTTCATGGGGTTCAAAGCTCTGTTATCTTCCAAATTACTCCTCTCTAAGCAATCTTGAACATTTTGTTAATTGGTTTCAATTTTCCTATGTTCACTATTCATATTCATTCTTCCAATAAGTAAAAGAAAGACCCCTCCCCTTATTCTCCCACCTCCTCTCCAGCTGACCTCCAGGGCAGAGGTTTCACTGTTCCTGGTCCTCCAGGGGCAAAGATCAGCAAACTAGCTCAAGGTACCACCCAGGCACTGTCTTGCAGTCTTGTCTTGGTCAATTGTGATAAGGTTAGTTCTTACTTAGAATGCCAGCTCCTTGTACCATCACATCTTGGTCTGTGGGAAACAGTGTAGCCCTGTCTATCTCTGTGGTTAGAGACTTCTCATCACAAATTTGTCAAATGCTCCCTGCAGGCCACTCTCTTCCCTGTGTGGGTTTATTTGCCCTCGATTCATAGATTTGAAGAATTAGAGCTCTTGTGTATGTAGCCCCTCCTGCTAATGTCAAAGCCTCACTGTTCAGCACTGAAGAAATCTCAAGTAAACCGCCTTGTCTATAACCTCCTCTAGCCCAAGAAAACCATTACAAAGGAGCACAAAGTACCCTGTGCAAAACAAACAAACAAAAACAAACAAACAAACAAACTGACCCTAGCCCAGGGAGCAGCCACGTTTGGTGACGTGTAACTAAAGCTATTTTGTTTGCTAAGGCCCAGTGCTGGAGAGAGGTTCCCCCTCTTCTAAATTACTGGCAGCAGTCTGTTCCCTGGGAACACAGCGGGTACCAGGAGCCCTTGGGACACTTCTCTTGCTTCCACAGTTAAAGGAAAAGCTGCTTTAATTGCACTGCAATCTTTAAAGAAAGGCCCTCAGCAGTCCACACTTTGAGGATTTATACATAGCGCTTTCCAACTCCATGATTATACATTTAAAATATAAACAGCTCAGTAGCAATTGGCTTCATTTTTTTTTTTTACTCTTGTTTTAAAAACTTATCCCTGTCCTACGTTTGAAGTGCAAAGAGTTCTCTTAGTCACCAACCATTCTGGATGGCAAAATGTTAATCAGAAGAATTTATTTTCTGTGCTAACTAATGTTTTCCTTAGAGATTAAAAAAAAATTTAAACCAAACTTTAAAATAAGGTATAAATTAAGTCAGATGGAGGAGAAATTTCCCCAGGGAACAATGTCTTCATCTATAAGATGTTTTAAGTTTCTGAGATGCTCCAAGAGGGCACAGACAGGAGAGATGGCAACAGAAGACATGAAGTCAAAGAAGCCTTTCCTCTAAGGAGATTTATTACAATGATAAAAAGGGTGAATAGCTGGGGCTGGTTGTGTGGCTG